>CACRXK020000589.1:32093-71062 GCA_902702795.2 Paramuricea clavata
CCCAAACAGGGTTCCCCCTCTCAAAAGGAGGGGGCGAAACTCCTAGGATATCCGTTTATCCCTCCGGGCTTAAACCTTAAAACGTTTAGTGGAGCCTTTAAAGTTATGACATCGTGGCGACGTCTATAAAATTGGCAGCTCCAATACAAGCAATAAACATCGTTCAGGTGATGTACTATTTAAAGCACGCGTAGGAGTGTTTTATCACATATAAAACACGACGCGTAGCGGAGTGTTTTATATGTGATAAAACACGACTACAAGTGCTTTAAATGGCTTCAAAAACGACTCATCTTATACGAGTTCATTGGTGAAGTAATTTTTAAAATAAACTTTGTCTAAACCGAGAAAATCAAAGCTAAAGTTTATGTAAATTAACATGATTTTTTATCACATATAAAACCACGACACGCTTATGATTTTTCTTTGTGTTTTCCTCCAGAATTATTGAGTTTTTGAATTGACTGTAATGCTATTTTTTCACAACATTTCTTTCAGCTATCAAAGCTTCGTTTGTGGAGTGTTTCAAAGTGTTTGACAGGAATGCAAACGGGACAATTGGCTCGGCAGAATTTCGACAGTTGCTCACTAATCTTGGTGATAGATTGACCGACGAAGAGGTCGATCTACTCATGGCCGGGCATGAAGACCAGAATGGACAGATACATTACGAAAATCTTGTAGCCTCCATTACTTCGGTGTAAAAATATTGGAAATGATTGGAACTGATTTAAGCTAGATGATGTAAATAATTCTGAAATATATTCATGCATACGCGCAATCAAAGTTGTTTGCATTCATTGTTTGATAATTCCATTTCTCATGAATTATTAATGTCATAATTCATGAGAAATCATGACTGAAAAAGCGTCTGATCTGATACGACATTCTTCTTATTTTCATTAGTTTTTTAAATTCATTTTTCTTCACAAAAAATTATTCATTACATCAAGATTATTGAAGAATAAAGACGTTGATATCTTATACTACAACATGACCTATAGTGCTATACTAGTATATATTATTACATAATTTATATTTCATTCAACGGCGATTTAATACATTTTTTTCGTTATTTTTTATTTGACTACCATTTTACTACATTCGTCCTCTTCAATATTCATCAAATATCAAATATATGAATGGTGATTTTCACTGATTTACTGATTGAGAATTTTCAAGCCAAGGAGTATGATGTACAAAAGAGACAAACAGACTATAAACATATTTTCTGCCACAATTTTATTTTACACAAGGATGTTTGTTTAAAAATTGTTCTACAAATTTCTGTTGATCACCCTGCAGTTCTATAAACGTGCCACGAGAAACACCCCCAACACCCAAACGTTTACGCAGTTCTGCTAGCAACACTTCAGCATTCCCACTTACATTGGAAACTACAGTAACTTTTTTGCCTTTAGAGCGATTTTCGTAAGTTATTGGCAGTTTCCCTTTCTTTGTCCGTGCCACAGTATATTCCTGAGCTCGTTCTGAGCTCTGAGGAAGTTCTGTGGGGGAAATATCGTCTTGCATTTGTGCTTGAGCACCAGTGGTAGTTGTTTCATTACTTTCTTGTGTAAATGTGGTTTGTGTTTCATTTGCAGCTGTTGGCAAGAAGGCAGCAAAGGTTAGTTCAGCCGGCCGGCCTTCGTATTCCTCTCTTCCATCGCCAGATTTTTTCTTGCCCCTCTTTGGCATGATTTATTTGACAAAATAACAAAATATTCACTCTTACGAGGACGCCATTTTGTTTTGATATAAACAAAATTTAAATGCTTTGTTAGAATATCATCCTTCATACAGGAAGTTGTTCTCTCGTGTTTCACCGGACGCTCCCGTTCGCATAGAAATCTTGTGTCGGTATTCGGTGCATGTTACTGTATATTACGAAATTGTAAATGTGTCGTGGGCTCGTTTTTTTGCCAGCTATTTATCGATAACATTGATGTAAACCAGAAATGAGCAACTTACATACCGAAGTTGTACGCATGTGCGGTGTGCAAATTGTAAATAAACAAACCCGTCAGATTGTCAAAACATAAACACACGATTTGCTTTGAATTTCTGCGAGGGAAACGTACTGAGAGGTGGAAAATGTGTGTATATTGTGGTTCTTCTGGTTTTCTGCAGTGTAGAGAAGCGGGGGTAATGCAAGAGCTGTATAAACGAAAAGAATTAGACTTGTTTTGAGCGAGAAATATTTATCGAGAATGGATGTCACGGAATTATTTCGCTGTTGTAGAACCGGTGACATTGAAAAACTTAGGTATGTATTTTCATGCAGAATTGTAGTTCTTTGTGCAATGTTTTTGTTGTATCTTCTGCATTTTGCAGGCTTTTAAATACACTGTAAAATGTCTGCATGTCAGCTATGTAAAAAATGTTGTTTTGTCTGTTTTATAGTGTGTTTATATATAGAACACTACCTGCATATACCGGCTAGTATTAACGTAACATGAATTTTATTATTCAGGAGGTGTCCACAATTTAGAACTCGTTCCATGATTATTTTGCCCCCTCGTTCTACAATACAATGGATTGGTTAATTATTAACTACAAACACTCTTTCCCTAATCATAGAGTACAAGTCTGCTGAATATCAATTATATTGTACTTTATATCAATAGACCTATATATACATTTTAAATAGATATATGTTTTAATTGGAGGACCTCCCTGAAAATCATGTTAAGCATGACGGGCTCTGTAAAGATTACATATTATTATTACAATGCAGAGGTCAAGTGTTTGTAGCAGTATTGTACAATAACTAAACTGCCGTGGTTTGTGTCTGAACTACCTGAAAAAAAATCAAAAATATCAATGAATGTTTTTTTGAGCATAACTCTTCATCATCACCATTGCTCAAAACATCAAAATATTTTCAATCTTATTCAGGTGATTCTGACCAAAACCACCACAGCTTACAATAACAAGAAACAATTTCCATATTATAATAATGGTTTAATGGTTTAATAAGGCATTTCCACATTACATGGCTATTCATCAAATATTATGTTTAAAATATGATTTATGTGACAGGTATTTGATAGATGGTCTGCAATAACAACCTTGACATAATAATTTGATTTATTTGACAGGTATCTGATAGATGTAAAAGATATTGAAGTGAATGTCAGAGATAATTGGGACAGCACTCCATTGTAAGAAGCCAAAATTAGTATACTGTGACTTGCTAACCCATTGAGTGCCAGTGCTCGAGCCCCTCCGACAAATAAAACTGTCTGGCATTAGACAGAGTAAAATAATAAAGTAGAGCAATGCAAGTTAATGGGTAAATTAAATCTGGGCTGGATGACCATGTCATCAATACACCCTTTCGATAATCACCTTGCATAATTTACTAGTGAGAGCGAGGCTCCAAGACCAAAAAGTATGTGTGACGTAATTATCGAAAGGGTGTATTGGACTCCATTGTCATGCTATGACCGTTCCCTACATTTTTTAGTTTTTCTTCTAAAACCTTATGTTTCAGAGGGTTTGAACTAAACCTGGGTTGAACCTGGATTAGGCATGTAAATTTACATGTAAAAACTAACCCTGGTTAAAGTTATCACAGGTTGAAGCTGGGTTACTTTTCATAGTGTGAATTGGGCCTAAAACGTTCTTGTCTTTGACAGATATTATGCTTGTTTGTGTGGCCATGAAGATATGGTTGAACTTCTCTTGAAGAATGGTTAGCATTATTGTATTTCATTGGTTAACATTTGGTAAATATTTTGCAGTAGAGGGTCACATTAACACAGAATGATAAATCATAGTATGATAGGACATGTTATTGTACACTACAAAATCTAAAATGTGCACTGTAGTCACCATTCAAATGATGTGAAATAGGCTGGAAGTATGCATCTTGTATGCTGCCTGCAAATATGTATATTGACACTCTATAATAGATCAATTACTTTGTTATATATTCACGACAGTTATTACAACCTGAAAGCCAGGTAGGTTTTATCTTGTAGAGTAGTACAACATCCATCGTTACAAAACGACTTAGACAGCTTATACAATTGCACATAAACTCGTTATAAAACATTCCTTGCATCTCGTTCTTGCGCGCCATATTTCTATCGCGGAAAATGCTCATTTTTAATACACCAACGCAATCATTCAACAGGATCTCGTTGTGAGGCGCACACATTTGACGGAGAACGATGTCTTTATGGTGCATTGACGGATGATATCAGGAGAATCCTACGAAGATATAACGCTATCAACTCAGATTTCATGAGACGAGAATCATACGACGAGTTTTTACGAAGGTAAATTAACAAAGATCTATGCAGATCCTTAAAAAGTTTTTAGTGATTAGAGTACCGTTGTAGAATGAACTAATGAAAATTTGGGACGGTGTATATTTGTTTCCGAATGGGCCCGAATTTCGAAAGACCTTCCAGTTTGATTGAATCGCGTCTTTGAATGCGTTGCCTGCGCGCTTTTGCGTTCGAATGAGTTTTACTTTGAAACGCAACTGGAACGCAGTTGGAAGTTAGTTTGAAAGCGTTACGAAGCAGCTGACGGTGGCAGGGGCCAAGTTAAGAAACACGATATTCCTTAACTCCGGTCTGAATGTCGCAGGCTAACTGAAACTACTGCAATTTCATGTTTCATGAAATTTCCTGGCAACACCCTGGGTGGTCAACATTGGAAATCGTGCATGACAGTTGCAGGAGAAAGAGTCTAAATCTCTCTCTTTTAGTAATGGACCACCAAATACAAAACCACTACATTTAACGAAAGTGATGAAATTATTTTCTCACTTTGATAACTCCAGGTGCACGATAGTGCTTAGTGGAATCTGCAGATCTCAAAGTGCTTTAGGCTTGCGTGAATCTATCCCAAAATGTCTATTCTTATTAAAAATTCAGTCGTCTTTTCTTCAAACAGATCATTTGAACAAGGAATGTTTGCAGATATTTATTTTGTGGTCCACGATGAAACAATCCCAGCGCACCGTGCGATCTTGGCGACAAGGTCTGCTTACCTCGCGGAAATGCTACAAACTAAATGGTCAGAGAAAATGGTGTTTTTCCCGAGAACAGCTGAGGTGGGTGTTTTCATGTATTAAGTATGTCGCACACCCAAAGACCTCGCGTTGTATTGCCTGTATTGATTCAACTTTCTATCGTTCTAGTTTAACCCTGGACAATTTCGAAATATGCTCAAATACTTCTATACAGGTAGGTCTATGCAGAACGATTACAAAAACAATCTTAACATGCAATGCAGTCTTGTTCTTATTTTTCAGGTACAGTTGTAGCATCATACGAGGCATCATGCACACAAGCCCGCAAAGTGAATTCTCCGCTTAGATTTACACCCAATGGGGTTTCAAACGAATTAAAAGTTTTTATCTTTTCAGGCAAGCTGGATGTTCCATTTGAGGAATACGAAGCGTATCTTTATCTCGCTCTGCAGTTTGAACTTTGGCAGCTGACGAAATTGATTAAATCGCGTCTGGAGAAGGCAAAGACATATGGTTTGTACATTTAGGATTCAGAATTCTTGTGACTGATGGTGTACATTGCACCAGAGACCTTAGGTTCGATTCCCGCTTGGGACAAGTTGTTCGATTTCATTAATTAGACACCACAACTCGAAAGTTTTGAACTATTAAAATTTAACTAGTGTAATTCTGGTTCTTAGGTGCGTCAAAGCGCGGTTTTGTACGAGTGAGCATGATCAGTATTGATCCAGCCATGGAGGGAAAGAATCTTAAAGAAGATTTTACCAAACTTGCTGAAGTTGCTTTACCTGAACCTTTTAGATCACAGGTGAGATCGTAATACACGCACTAAGTAATTATGAATTTCCGGCAAACAATTGGCCCTACAACAATACAAACAATGTAATAATGGTGCCAGCTAGTCCCGATCATTGAACTGAATAGAACTGGAATGCTACCTCCAACCGGAAATTTGAAGCCAAACTTGAAGACCAGTCCCAGTCTTTTCACGCATACGAAGAGCGCTCATTCAGTCAATCATGATCATAAACACGCGAGTCTTAACCTACGGGGTCAAGATTTGGCTTCAAAAAAAAGATCGGTTCATTTCAATGGTCCCGATCAAGTGATCGAAATATTCCTGATTGTCTTTTCATTGTTTTGCCATGTCATCCAGTCTCTCATTGTTTTGATATATTTGTGACGTACAGTATGCAAAGAACTTAATGTTATTTTTTTCATTTCAGCAACTTCCAGAAGAATCGATGTTTATTTCACAGTTATTGGGTGCGTGCCTGACAGTGGCATAGCCAGCCCGACAATTAGCCCTTTCCCAAAAGAGGTCACAGTGCATTCTGGGATCGTTTGGAGGGACAAAATATATGGTGACAGGCGTCAAATATGTGAAAGAGTAGAAGTATCTACTATATCAAATATCAACTTTTTAGACGACCAAAAATGAAATATTTCCTTTTTACATTCAACTTTTAATTTAAATGTGTGCTGTCATATTTCTTATCCTTCCAACATGGGATTCGCACGACTAGACCCAGGACTTTGGGAAATGGCTAATTTAGTCCCGCTATGCAAATTCAAAATTATTATCATTATTCATTTCTTTAGAAATTGATTGTTTTCACATTCAATGAACACGAAAATATTTGCATAGCGGGACTAAATCGTCGGGTTGGCAGCTACTGGTGCCTGACTGTTCGTGATTCTGATCAATTTTCATTCAGTTATGATTAATAAATGATCATGTTTATCTTCAGGTGATGTTGATTATGAACTTGATGATTTCTCGTCATTTTCTGATGTTTGTTTTGATGTTCAAGGTTACGAGTTTTATTGCAACAAGGTAGGAACCTCCGAGAGTTAATGCGAACTATAACCATGTCATGGTAACTTCCATCTTCCCTCCCAGGTATTTTTCTGTCATCGCAGTGATTATTTCAAAGCGTTGTTCGAGTTCTCTCAAACTGCCGCGACCAATCAAGATCTTGAAGATGACTGTCGTATCACTATCCATGACGTCACACCAGCAGTGTTTGCAGTTGTTGTCGCCTATCTATACATCGATGACGCTGAGGTAACGTGAGATAGTCCTGGAAAGAAGTAGCCTGAAGTGGTTCTGTTGTAATATAACATACTAACCAGATCTATTTATACTGCATAGTTCTATCAGTTCTAAACTGTTAATATTCGCTCTAGATATCCATCAAGGGCTATCCCTATTCGTGCAGTGTTAGTACGGAAAAGACGTAAACTAAACCAACACTATTTGTGCTAGAAAGCTTTATCAGTTCCCAACTGTTCCCTCTAGAAGTACAGAAGGGCAGTAACTTATTTTCCCAGTGTTATCCCAGGAGAAACTGGAGTTGACCAAGGGAAAACATGGTAGAAATATGTCAGTCCAGATTCCCTCCCTATTATTTCGCTATGTACTCAACAGACTTCCCCGAAGATTCATAATGCGTTTCCATCCTTCAGATTCCATGTGACTTTGATGAAATTTATGACGTGATTTGTGCGGTTGAAATGTACTTGCTGCCTGGTTTGAAGCGACATTGTACCAACGCTATGATAGAAATACTTGATGTAAGCAATGTTCTGGAGGCTGTTCGTGTAAGTAGGACTTTCGCAATGCCCAGACTGGAATCTGAATGTTGTCGTTTCATCGCGGAATATATGGATGAGGTGAGGGTAAACTTTTGATTTTTGATACAAGTCAGGGATGGATTTATTGGGGGGTGCACACCCCCTAGCCCTGAACAACAATTACAATTCAAATACAGTATGTTGATTGGCGGGCGGTACACATGACCGACACCACTCGGCACCAGAGCTGGCAGAGCACACTACCCTACGAGATCATGCTGGATCCGTCTCTGATACAAGTGAAGCTATCCAGTATAAAGTAAAAGTTATTTCCTAGATGGTGAACGACCCAGGGTTGATTGAATTGATTGTTGAAGACGCGCGAAGCATTAAGGGAAGACAAGAAACAGACTCGATTCCTTTAGTGGACGACATTCGCTCTCATCTCTATAATTCATTGCTTCCCAACTACTTTGGTAACCAGACCTCTTCTTCTGAGTACAGGCTTGAAGTTCTGGAGAATTTGTTGAAAAATATCGGTCTGGATTGTTAAGTATCCTGATTGTTATATAGATTTTATAAAGCTTTAGAAATTACATGCGCACTTTTAGGGCCCTTTTAGGCATTTCAAATTTTTTCTCTTGGCTCTCATTATGGTGGTAGGCCGTTGCAGAAACATTGTTTCCTAGCCCTATTTCCCAAAGGTTAGTGACAAACCTGGAAACATTGTTTTGTGGTCATGTTTCTTTCAAAGTGGACAAAACAGGAAATGTTATTCCCTAGCTATCTTTCCCGAAGGTCGAGAAATCGGTCCTGGGCATGATTCCTGAAGGTAGGCAAACCAGGGAAATTGAGGGAACATTGTTTCTGCAGTTTTCTTGTATTTATATTAGGCTGTATATCTATGAACATATAACCGGTGTGTCTAGCTTTTTGTTAATTAACACTTTTGTAGGATTAATTATTTGCAATGTATGGTAGTGTATAAAAGTATACATAAATAGTTAAATATAATTGGAGTCTTTGTCCGCATTGAATTCGGTCAAAAGGTTAGCTTGATTTTGTAGTAGAATATAAATTATGGTAAGCATATGTAAAGTGATGTTAAATGAAAATGATTTCAATATATCACCACTTAAAAATCACAGCATTTTTTGTGCTTGAAAAGCGTGTCTTGGCTGGTGTGACTGTAAACCACAATGCTCAATTGGCTTTTCCAGGCTCAGATTTTCTTGATTAGGCTGGTCAAAGTTTGTTTACATTACCAAAATGTAAGTACATAAAATTTACAGACCATAATGCATTGCGATTTCAAGATGTGCTTGCTTTTTGCGAAAACGACTATATTGCGTAGATACATTAAAACTACGCAAGTTGAAGTATTTTGGTGCGGTCGTGATATTTTGCGGGCTCTGAAGTAAAATTCAAAAGATGGCGGTTGCGGGAAGCAGTGATGAAAATTTGCCGACTTGTTTGAACGAGAAAAACAGTCCTGAAATAACTCTAAATAATAATTTTGCACAGAAGGAGAATTGTAAAGACTTGCTCAAAGTTTGCCCGGAGCGAGGTGGGTAGAATTTTGTAAGAATAAGTAAGATTTTAACTTGAATTCGGGCTGATGTAAACTATATTAAAGTGATTGACTGGGTAACATAATATGTAGCTGGTATTTAATGGTAAATTATTCGGGTTTTTTTTTTCAGAATTCGACAAATATTTACTAGAGAAGAAGAATAAAAAAGTGGATGTACAACACAAGACATTCAAGCCTTCAGCATGCCAGGGTACGTAGCTTCCAGTTTTTGTGGCTTGCTGGTCAGCGGCTGGGCACTATCTTACACTCAACAAGGATGAGAGTCAGGGTGTTCACAACTTCAAAAATTGACGCTAGGTTGAACCATAGTCAAACATTTCACAATTGTTTTCTGAGTTCGAATTTATCTCCGGAAACCTTTGTTCATGCAGTCATTGCCAGGGTGCATTCCATGTAAACTCAACGCCGAAGATGCTCCAATATTAACTATAGATAGTATTGTAATTTGCCAAACTTACGCCGAAGATCTTTCGGCGTATTCCACTTAAAATGCATTGTCATTGCCACAAGGTGGCTGTTCATACAATTCCAAAACCTTCATTTTGTGCCTGGATAAGTGCCCAAGATTATAGTACAAATTATTTATTTGAATTACTAAAATCTATCTTTCATTTCCATACAACATTTATAATGAATATTTACAAAAATAAATGGTAAAATAACTAAAAGTCTATAGTTTATATTATAATGCATTAAGCCCCAAGATTTATTCAGGGGAAAACTTTAGCACCCTTGGGAGTAATTCGTCACAACTTTTATACCCTTACCTGTCCCCCAAACCCTTTAAATTTCATTGTTTTTATAACCTGGTTGGTCATGTTTGTGCCTTTGATTGTCTCTTGATGTGCCCTTGGGAACTGTTTTGTGCCCCTGCCCACAAATTTGTAGCTTTTGCACCTCCGAGATCTTGTCAAAAACTCTGCAGTCTGGTGCATTAATAAGGAACATGAACGATTAGCAATCTATTACTGATAAAAGTCTCGGTCCTCATTTGCTTCAAAAGTACAAAACAATGGACAAGAGGAAAACAGGTAACATTGAAAATGTTTCAATGTTAACTGTTTTTGGAGTGTCCATTATTTTTTAAAATTTACTCTGTGGTAACCGTAAGTTCATTTGCTTCATCATCTGCATTTTTGCCAACACTCTTCTTTTTTGGCAGTCGTAAATATTTACATTTTTGTGCCATCGTCGCTTTAATTGCCTTGGGTGTAACATCCGGAAATCTTCTTTGAACATTATCTGCAAAAAATATTTTAAAATTATCAGAAACAATTTTTTCTCCCCTCCCCCTCCAGACGGCAGAAATTTCCTCCGTGGGGGGAGTGTGGATCTTTT
This sequence comes from Paramuricea clavata, assembly GCA_902702795.2. Classification (NCBI taxonomy): domain Eukaryota; kingdom Metazoa; phylum Cnidaria; class Anthozoa; order Malacalcyonacea; family Plexauridae; genus Paramuricea; species Paramuricea clavata. The sequence continues at coordinate 42,593 of CACRXK020000589.1, forward strand.
CTGGAACGACCCATTTTATACAAAAAATATTACAAAATATATTATCAATGTTTCCATACAAGTTAATAAAGTAGTTACAAAATAACATTACTTAACATCTTATATTCAAATACAATATATATGAAACTATGAAAATGTTCATGTCAATCATTTTTCAATCTGTTCACGTTTTATCATCAAACTTAAAGCTGTTCTTCTTTGCATGTCTTTTAATTTTTGTGCCATCACTTCCCTAATATCCTTAGGGGTTGCTTTTGGAAATCAGTGACAGACATAATCTGCAATTAAGCAATGCTGTTCAGACTAGGTTCACTTCGTCCAAGACCAGACAAAGTTGAGTTCTGTCTGGAGGACTATTTACATAAATTATGTATGGATATACAAAGCAGTGCTGATAATCTTGAAAGGTGTATTCCAGTGTAGGTAGAGCAGATAATACAGAACTTTCAGAATTATTCTGAGTAGGTGTCTGTTTTGATAAAGTAGGCAGCTGTTGGGAGGGGCCAATCTAGGGAGTCTTAAAGTCGTCCAAATTAACTAGTGTATATGGATTAGATCATATGTAACACAACTGAGCTCTGTAACCAACTTATAGATGTATCACTCTTTCATTCTTCAACAAGGTAACATCAAGATTTAAGATGGCAAATAACTAAATCAGTTTTACGAAATAGTATGTTGTTTTCCAAAATAACCAGACTATATTTAAAGTAGACGAGGTTGATGAAAAATAACTTTGTTTGAAAGCTTAGAGTGGAGGAAGCAGATCAAGAATTGATATTTCAAGTGCTAAACAATGAAAGTAACCAGCGGTAAACCTTGTAGCACCTGCCAGAGCTCCAGCGGCCGCCGCCTTATTTTGAAAGCCTAGTAATAAGAAAGCTACAGATTGATAGAGATACAACTACCTGAAAAATACAAGGAGAACTTCCGTCGATGTTTCGAGCCCTTCGTCAGAAAGTTAGTGAAAGATCAAAGCAGTGCTTACCTATAATATACTGAACAATATCTTTGTCGAGGGCTTGTCGTTTCACTCTTCCAGGGCTGCACATACCGGTAACACTTGAGACTTTCAGTACTTCTTTATCAAATAAATGACACAACAATGCCAATGTCATTTTTCTGTATGTTGAGGCATAAGTGACTTCTAATGGTATCGGGCGGGTTAACTGAAATCACAGAAACAATCACAGGTTGATTCTCATACAGTAATTATAATTTTTTACCACACAGTGTGCTGATCTCAAAATGACTGGATTGAGGAAACAGTGTATTATTCTTGCTGATCTCCATATATGACTAGATCTATTAAACATTGCTTATCAACCATTAAGCTGCAGAGCTTCCCCAATAGGCGTAAAAATAAGTAGGGCGCATTGCGGCTCAATGGGTTAAGCAAATAACATTTGCAATTCTGTTGCTTACTGATGTGGAAGTCTCGGGTCTTGGTGAGAGCAAGTTGTTGTTATCTTCTGGGCTGTTGCAAAATGGGACAATTTTCAAACTTTCAGCTGAAGATATTTTGGGTAATATACTGTCTGCTTCGGATGTTGACATGGCAGGTAAGGTCATTGCAAGGTCGGCATCTGGTGTTGATGGTGGGCTACCAGCGTTAGAATGAACACTAACTATACTTGGAGAAGCAACCATAGACATACTAGTATGTGATATGGTTCTTGACACAGGTGTGTTGAGGGGGCTGGTATACTGTGTAATTGCTTCTGACGTGATGCTCGATATAGTTGGTAAGGTGTTCATCGTATCTGTTGTGGATGGTTCATCTTGAGTAGTTGGTTCATCTTGAGTAGTTGGTTCAGATTCTATGGTGGGTGTACCAGCCTCTGTGTTACCATAAGACTCCTTACAATTTGGACATGTTCGCAACTGTGTGATAACTTTACTTGACTGCATTGCATATCGAAGTAGTTGTGGAAGGCCTTGAAAATTAAATAAATATACAACTTCTAGGCAACACAAAGTGTCTACTTATCAAATATACATCTTAGAACCCCCCTCAATAAGAAAGATTTGAGCAGTGGCGGAAATCTCGGGGGCGACTGCGATATGGTACTTTCAAGGAACATCCTGTTTTATATAAAAAATATAAACTGCTCACTTTTCTGTAACGTTTGGTTCAATTTCTGTAATTCTTGTCCCTTTGATTTCTCTACCGACAATTCCTCGACAAGCTTGGATACTTTCCGTTTTAGTCCTGGAACAGATTCGTCCTGACCATCGACTCCATTGTCCAATCTTGGTCTTTTCGACCTGGAGAGAGACATACTTCCAACATCATCCTCAATTAAAAACTCACTTTCATCAGCCAACAATAGGTTTTGATGTTCCTCAAGAAGCTTTCTGTCATCTACAAATATAAAGGATTAGCTAGCTTTACTCAATGTTGAGTTTTTGTACATGGAAATTTTACATCAAGAGCCTAAAAAATAAGTTATTATATCTGGTCACATCCGACACCTGGCTAACCTTTGCACATTTGTGAATGTGTGAATTTTTTAACATGTGACCTATAGATGCCACGCAACAAAGCTCGCTACAAAAACCAAAAAATATTTAATACCACATTAAATTTGATTGAGATGAATAAATCACTAACCACTAACGCAGGCGATGCGGCCAAGTTTTCCCTTATTTTTAACAGTCGATACATCTCCTCGTTGAACAGTCACAAAAGAAATGATGCCTTCTTTGGTGTAATCATAGAGCATGCTTTTATCCCGCACATAGTTTTCTGTTAAAATGCTGCTTTTAATGTTGCCAGAACTCCATTGAACCAGGACGTATTTCATTGCACAAGTTGATGTTAAATGTATGTTGAAAATATCAAAATAGTCCTTCGATCGTGGTGTTTTGATGTTGAGAATTTATTTCACACGCGTGTTCTGTCGAACAAAGACACAACAAATTCTGTGACAAAGAAGCGAGCCTGCTGTTATTTGATAATGTCAGCTGCGTTTATTGGTTACTTTGTGTAGTGTAACGTTGTTGTACCATACTTTATTGAAAGAACGCCGTGCATTGCGTTTTTTCGCTCTTTGTTTTATAAAAAGATATTTTTTAAAATGTAAACATTTGGATTCTGTTTTATTAAAAGTGTTACATTTGACTACTTAGAACAAAGATGATTTTTCTTAAAATGTAACAGTATATTATAAAATTCGAATTCTGAAAAGTAGCTAATTTTTTGCCAAACCGCTAACTCCTCTATCAGCGCTAGCATTTACTGTATCGTACGGTAAACTACAATTTATTTTCTCAAATTTTGATCTTCCATTTAGTGCACACTTGAAAAAATCGCAGTTTTTGGTGCAAATTTTAGTGACCATTGGTTTCGACCATTCCATTTTAACAATCAAAATTCTTTACTAGTTCTCAAACAAGTGAAAGATTTTCTACCAATGATGAAGCAAGCACAAGAGGAACTATCAAGTGGAGAACATAACATAGAGAATGTTGATGAAGATGGACCTTGTATTAATATGGTAATATATGAAGATATATTTGTGTTGGTCCCATCCAAGGAACAGACGAAAAGACGCACAAAAAAAACAAACTTTCAGTACACACTTTTCGGAAGAAAAGTACTCGGCTTTGGCTATTTCGTGATTGTGATTTATGATATATCATTTTAGAGTATCGTACAGTTGATATGAAATGATATCAAGATCTTTATATAGTTAGGTCATTAACAAGATATTAAAGGGCTCTAAAGCCGATATCTCGACAGATTGACTGCTCAGATTGAAGCATGGGAATATCGTGTGAGAATAAAGAATTTTTTTATCGCCGACTGTTTAGCTTTAGATGTAACGAACCCGCAAATACTTGATATGTAATTGTGCTAAATTGTGTCAGATTTGATTTCGGAATGGTTTTGATAATAAAACTTTCTCACTTTAATCTCAGGGCAAAGGAAAAAATATAACCACCTGACCGACAGCTAAAAGAACTCTTTTTGTCAAATCTACCCACTGACGTATGCCAATTTAAAGTAAATTTCAATGTTTCATGTAGGATATACAATTGGTGGAACTGGATAATGAGGAAGACACTTCATCTGAAAGTGATTGCAATGAAGAGACAGACATTGATCTTGGTGAGATCACTGAAACAAACTTGATTTTGAAGAAAGCTGAAAAGATTAAGAAACCGTTGATTGAGGATATTACGTGATCATCATCATGGTTGTTTACAATTTGTCGTATCACAGTATTGCGGTGTTGCGGATGAACGTTCGCAGATAAAAATAGTGTCTATGACTATGCTTGTATGTACCCTGGTTGCCAGAGAATAATAGGGTGGAAGATACGAGAACCTTTGGCAACCAGGGTAGCTCACATGAAACAATATAACGATGTTTGCTGAGAATTAATATTTGACAGCGTTTTATAGATCTGATCTGGTTTTATACAGATGATGGCCCCATCAGCGAATGCTTCTGACACTCCTTACGCTGATTTACTGAGCTAATTGAAAGCTTCATATGCTTTTGGCAAATACTGAAATTTCACGTGAGAATATATAGACGATGTTTTTTTATCTGCAAGTGTTCATGGTTAGGTGCAAATGATGGTAGCTATATGAAGCTCGTGATGTAAGATGAAGTATGCCAAGCGTGCGCTGGCTTGTCTGCAGGCGCATGACATGTGTCATTTAAAAAACTGTGCTGCTTCTCCACAAATAAAAACATTTTTGTTTGAAAAAAATTTCCATTTTCTGGGCAATTTGTTGCCTAACCATGGAGTTGTATCAAGTGCTTGCTGTAGTGTTAGTGTTCGGTGGCTGTATAACGAATACTATGTTTTTAGAAGCTATCGTACGGTAAGTGTTGTAGAACAGACAGTGTATTATTGTTTACAAGTATAAACTTCCGATTATTAACTTTATATTTGAATGATATCTGCAAGCTATATAGGTTTATATTGGGTTATCATCAACACTAAGTTCCTCTTATACTAAAATTGCTCAAATTTTTTGGCTATAAAATTCAAAATAATCCTTTACTAGTAAATAATTAGACATTTACGATAGGTTTCAATTTAAAAAATTCAGCCAATGAGTGTCTGCCAAATTTGCCTGAGCACAAAAATTGAATTTTTGTTTTATTTTATTGCAGAGAGGTTCCAAGTTCTGGAAATATGGTCACATTTTTACAATTTCTGCTCATTTCTGTTCATGGATTTTTCTTTACAACAAAATGTCTGACTGTGAAACCTGCTATTCCCATAAGGTGAGTTTACACTATTTTAAATCAACAAATAAGTTTGGTAAATGATTGTAATTTTCAATTTTGTTTTTTAGATGTTACGCTACAATGGTGTCATATTTCATTGTCGTCAGTTTGTTAAATAACATTGCCCCAAATTTTCACATTCCAATGCCATTGCATATGATATTTAGATCGGTAAGTTACAGAAAAAAGCTTGAAATGGTAGCTTCATTTCTTTTTGTGTGTTGTGTCTACATGTTACTTATTTATTTATTTATTTATTTATTTAGCTTTGCCAACTAGGGCAGGGTCACCACAACAGCATATGCCAATTACTGTGGGCCCTTTTTACCTAACCCACCCTTGTCAACTTTCCCTGTGGGAGGAAACCGGAGTACCCGGGGAAAACCCACGGCTTTCGGCAGAGCGTTGACTTTTGCTCTTTTCACATGAGGACTGGATTCAAGTCGCATTGAGAAGGTACTTAGTGAGATTCGAACCTGCAGCCTCAGAGGTGAAAGGCAAGTGCGCTAACCACTTGGCCACCGAAGCCCCTTAACCGTTACGCCTGTTTACATGACCTTTGTTTGTTTTTAACAGGGTTCGCTGGTAGCCAGTTTGGTTTTAGGAATAATTATCTTAAACAAAAGGTAATTTATAGTGCAGAAAAATCATTTCTGTATTTCATTAGGTTATACCTGATTGATGGGTTATCCACCCAACCTCCCTCCACCCGCTCCCCGTAAGGTAGATTGGATGCCATTGGTTTGGAAAAGAAAATGTCCTGGGGCTGGTTGTATCAAGCCTGTTTAGCTTAAACGGTGGATAAGTCAAAGTTAAATAACACTCTTATATCTCCTGTGAATCAGTTAACTTGAATGTTCTGCACTGAATGCTTAATTGTAAACAATATTCTATTAAGGTTCAAAACTTTTAGTTTGGTTGTTGAATGAATCTATAGACTTGTTTTCTATTTTGAGCTTAACCACCGTTTAAGCTAAACAGGCTTGATACAACTGGCCCCAGGCCTGTACATTGGAGAAGAAATGTACCCATTCACATTTGGGTGGTAGCTATATTACACTCTCAAGATCTCATGTAATAATTGTTACCCAGCCTATATATACTACAGTATGTGTTTGTACTAAAATTAATTTCAATTTCTTTGATATAGCTATAAGCTGAGCACATATCTATCTGTTGTCATGATCACTATAGGAATTACAATTGCAACAATAGTTTCTGCAAAGAATTTAGTAAGTCACAGATTGAACTGTTTTTATATGGACTTGTGTAAAATAATGTAATTGCATGCCAGTACAATAGATAGCATATTTGTTGCATGCTTTTCAAATTAAAATTCACTACTATAATTATTAATTTTTCATATTTAATATCTGTACTATGTGGATATGACAGGCTTGTCATTTTCCCAATTTATTTTATGCATCTTGTAGGATAGTAGTAGTCTTGTAGGATCATCTGGGGACAGTGCTGTTGATATCATGTGGATGGGAGTTGGTAAGTTGTGCTTTATAATTCCCATAGTTATTTTTGCATTTGAGGCATCTTCATATCTCAGAACGTTCTGACAAGTTCAAAGTCCATGACCCCCCCTCCTCCCCATCATATGGTTACCCTGAAACTTTGCTGTACATGTATCTTCCACTGTGATGAGCATGCACAATGGTTTGGTACTTTGCTACATGTATGATAAGTTCCAACTCAACCCCCCCTCTCTCCCCCACTACCCCTCTCCCAATACCCACCTAAATCGCTGAATTTTCATTCTGTGTAGGAGTGGTAGTTCTTGTTGTTTCTATGGTGACAACATCTAGACTAGGAATTTATCAGGTTAGAAAAATGTTCAGTCATGAGACTTGAAATGGTTCAGTTGTCAAAATATATATTTGTATATTTTAGGAGGTACTATATAAAGAATATGGAAAACATCCAAGTGAAGCTTTGTTTTATTCAGTATGTATTCAGTCAAACATCCTCAAGGAGAAATCCATTGAAGTGCCGACTTCAAATGAAATGCATGACATTTCTTGTGGCAAGCAAATTCTTTGAGATATTAAATTTTCTTTTATATCTTAATTTCAGCATTGCTTACCATTGCCCATCTTTTTGCTACTAGCTGGAGATATTTATAGACATATCTTATTATATAATTCATCAGGTATGTTGTCTACAATCTTAATGGACCAGTCTAGGTAGTACTGCAAAATAAGCTGCTGTGGTTTGTGTCTGAACTACTTCTAAGATTTTAATTACTTGAGTGCTTCGGTAGCTGAAGTGTTTCACCCTCGACAAAAAAATACATAGACTAAATGTCTGTATGCTACACAGTACACAGTCTGCACTAAATATATATTCCTTCTATTCATCACAAAGTTCTTATTTCTTTAAAATTATTTCTTTTGCCAGAATATTTAGTATATCAAGGAGTAACCATGTACATTCCCAGACTATGGTTTTACATGATTGGAAACTGTATCACTCAATTCATATGCATTCGAAGTGTATTTGTACTAACCACAGAATTCTCATCCCTCTCTGTGACGCTGGTTGTGACTCTTCGAAAGTTTGTGAGTTTGATGATTTCGATATTCTTCTTTCAAAATCCATTCACGGTGTATCATTGGATAGCTACAGCACTTGTTTTCACTGGGACATTTATATTTCTTGACCTTCATAATCGCTTGCTGCAAATTTGGATGCCAGAGAAGGAAGAGAAGAAGGAACAGTAAATGGAAGTTCCTGTATGTTGGTACTGTTCATTATGTAGTCTTCCAATTATTCATTCACCATTGGCAGTCATCTTGAAATAGAATCTTGTGGTATATAATCTACCACCCTAAACACATTCTCACACCCAAGGCTTCTGCACTTGTGGCTCTCAGAAGCACTGGGTATGAGGTTGCTCTAAACATGACCAAGGCTGGTTTACACTATGGAAGTTTCCTGGTTCTGACTTTCGATTGAAGTATTTTCATATTGCATGATTAAGCTGCAATGCGCTCTACTTTATTATATTACTTACTCTGTCCAATGACAGATTATTTTACTCTGTCTACCGCCCGACAATTCAGGGAGAGTGTTGCCACTCGACGGATAAAATGATAAATCAAATTATTTGAATGACTTTGAACATTCACATACTTTGATCAAACTGTTCTCTAATGAAAGAAACTGATAGTGTTAAATTAACCAACATCAAACTATCAAAGCAGACCAATTTTATCCTTGTACCAAAGAGATTTTTAATTATAATATATAAACAACAATTGATGCTTTATATATTGAAGTACAGTTAACATTAATTTTAGAAATTACAATGTGCAAATTGCATACATAAGTGCTTATTAATATTGAGATGCAACACACACAGCAAAATACTACACAACAACCATCACAATATCACTTGCAAAACTTTGCAGTAAGTAAATCTTATAAGAATGTTGTATTTTGAGCCCAGCGTACATGAGTTCTAGGCACAAACCCTCTCTGCCTAGTTCTAGCAGAATAAACCCAAATCCATGTTAGTTTATCAAGATTTTTATCATCTGTAAATAATTGTTCTCCTTCGTGCACCGTTAGTTCATATTGTCCTCGAGCAATAAAATTTCTGATTGCATTTAGCTGTTTCACACCACATTTCATGGTTTCTCCATCACCAAGGAAGGCCGGTAGTGTCAATTGTGAGTCTCCTTTAGTCTCTTGCTCATTGGAAAGATTTGATTCTATAAAAGATTTAATATAAAAAAATTTGAGATGTTTTGTCTTTAAATGCTTGTTATATTAGCATTGAAGTTTTAGATTGCAAATAAACAATGCCGTTATTGGTGACTGTTCCTCCCTCAAAGTAAATGACACTAATCCCTGCTCTACAGTAAGTAGGTCACGGTCAACAAGATTGAATTCTCTGGAAAAACTCGTACTAGCAAATTCTAAACCTTGTGATGTTATTTCAGGATATTTCTATGGAAAGTGAACCAAACCCTACCAGACTGTGTTCTTGATGAGAAATGATGCAAATATTCTCTTGGGGTAAACCCTTCTTCGCCATCTTGAGTTTTGACCCAATACCAATCAGCATCATCTTTATTCAACACTGTCACCCTCTCCCCTTGGTGTACGCTGATGTCGTCCTCTTGAACTGCCTCAAAATCAAACAGCACTGTATACTGACCATGATTTCTCTTGATAAACTCTTGAAATGATTCGCTGTTTAAAGTCTGAACACTTGCACTGTCACTGCTGCTTTCTAGAAGTACAGCAGATGAAAATTTGTCACCTTATACAGTACATTGTCATCACAAAAAAAACACCCTTGCCATGTTCACACATGGTTCTTAACCCATTGAGCCCCAGTGCACCCTACTTTTTTTTTACTTGTCTAATACCAGATGATTTTACTTGTCAATGGGAAAGCTCTGCAGCTTAATGGGTTAACCAAAAAAATCTGACAATGTCTCTAGTTAACCCATTAAGCCGCAGTGCGCGCTACTTTTTTTTTACTTGTCTAACAGCAGACGATTTTACTCGTCAATGGGAAGCTCTGCAGCTTAATGGGTTAAACTCACTGATTTGCAATGTGCCCTAGCTAATGCACCCTGCTTTGTTGTTTTAGTCTATGTAATGCCAGGCTATTTGCCAATAGAAAATTGGTCCAGGTGTTAATACATGTAGGTTAACCATTCAGCCAATAAGGACCACTTAACAGACACCATCTCTGTACAACTATATGAACTAAACTACAAAGGTCTAGAGCAGTTACCTATAGCATTGAAATGTTTAACATGCTGTGATAACAATTGTTCACCATGTTTTGATTTCACAGTCGACTCTGCAGTTGGTATACAGAAAGTATAAGGTATGAATCCTTCACGACCATCTTCTGCTACCACGAATCTCCACTCATTCTCTTGGTACAGAGCTTTCACCATTTGTCCGCGTTTCACTTCCAGTTCATCATTCACACACGGGGTGAAGTCTTGAACAACAATCATTTTCGTTGGTTCAAATTCCACTCCCTCTTGTTTTGCCAGTTCTTGGCTGCTTTTAACATGCTGGTCTAGCATACCACCTTCAATGCAAAATGGTCAAACATTTTGTAACCTTGCCACAGATTTCATTGGTGTGTGGGCCAGTCCAGTGCAAAAGGACACGAGAAATTTATAATAATCTCTGAATTGAGGGAATTGACTGTATATACAGCATATGTATTAAATAAATTTATATTTGGCTGACAAAATATCAACAATAAAAGAGCAATTTAGAACTACATCTTGCAAGATAGCCGACAAACGATGCAAGAGCAACTTGGCATCTTACAAAATATCTTTATCTGACAATTGTCCTGAGTTTTGGAGGACAGCCATTTTGTAATACTTCATTCCATAATATCAGGATCACTTAAAGTTGTCTGAGATCTCTTGGAATGTTAATACAGCGTGTAAAAGCATGTACTATTGTCAAAACATGCACTTGGTTAAAAACTTCGTTTTTATTTAAACTTACGTTTTCGGCGTTTGTGACTGAGAAAACCTGTTGGGCACAGGAAAGCCATTGCAAAAGAATGTATAAAATATTACTAAAGAGTTGAAGAAAGCTTAAAAATCGGCATTTTGCTTCGCGGTCTGAATTTTCATTTGGTTTGTTTACATTTTACATTAGTTGCGCAATTTGTCAACCACAGCAACCCAAGAAATACATTCGAGTTTCACTATAAAGGAATGCTGGTCAAGAAGAAAATGTAAATTCTTTTTATCCGATGTGCCATATGTTGAAACTTATGGGAGTGAGCCAATAATACAAAACTACATCCCTCAATTCTCTTTATTTGCCTCCACATACAAGACTACTACATGTAATGAAAATAATTGATATTATTTTCTAATTCGCAAATAATTCGACAGCGTGCTTATTAGCAATTAACGCGCGTCATAAATAGCCAATTGCGCGCGCTGCAAATCGGTGAGACGATGGCGCAAAGTGGAGGAATGGTTAAGGCAAAACAAAATATTTAAAATGGTCCGTTTGAAAAAAAGCTACCATAGTACACAGGGTGAAAGACACGTGACCATCTAGCAATGTTGAGAGATGGTTACAATGTACAATTCGAGGGCACCATTGTACGGACAGCACAAGAACCGACGTTACTGAGAGAGAACAATATTCAACGTGACCAAGGATGGTCTTGGATTGTGTTGTTTGCAGCATTTCTAACGTTGTTTATTACAAATGGAATGCATGCATCCTTTGGTATCTTGTACGCGGCACTTATCTCTCATTTCGGCTCTGGACGCGAAGAAACAGGTAGACCAGTCATTTATAACGTTTTTTGCAGAAACATTGTTTCCCAGGGAACAGAGCAAACTAGCAAAACATTGTTTCCTAGCTATGTTTCCAGAAGGTGGACAAACCAAGAAACATTGTTTGCTAATTCCTAGCCATGTCTCCCGAAGGTGAACAAACCAGGAAACTTTGTTCCCCAGCCATGTCTCCCGAAGGTGGACAAACCAGGAAACATTGTTTCCTAGCCATGTTTCCTGAAGGTGGACAAACCAGGAAACATTGTTTCCTAGCCATGTTTCCCAAAGGTGGACAAACCAGGAAACATTGTTTCCTAGCCATGTTTCCTGAAGGTGGACAAACCAGGAAACATTGTTTCCTAGCCATGTTTCCTGAAGGTGGACAAACCGGGAAACATTGTTTCCTAGCCATGTTTCCCGAAGGTGGGCAAATCAAGAAACATTGTTTCCTAGCCATGTTTCCCGAAGGTGAACAAACCAGGAAACTTTGTTCCCCAGCCATGTCTCCCGAAGGTGGACAAACCAGCAAACATTGTTTCCTAGCCATGTTTCTCCAAGGTGGACAAACCAGGAAACATTGTTTCCTGAATTTGTTGGAATTTTTATTTAGGATTTTGCATTGATATCTTACAATGATAAATATTATTGATAAATATTATTTTCCATTCATTTTCCAGCTTGGATCGGTTCAATCTCTCTTGGTCTGCTGTGTTTCTTCAGTCCAGTGGCGAGTGTTCTCATAGAACAGATTGGATGTCGCGCTACAAGCATTATAGGCGCGTTCTTGTGTTCCCTAGGGTTCCTTATAACATCGTTTGCAACTGGGATAGCGCTGCTTTATTTCTCTCATGGTCTACTCTTTGGCCTGGGTACTAGTCTTACGTATACAGCGGCAATGACGGTTGTTGGACGAAGTTTTGAGAGACGGAGAAATATTGCAACAGGTTGGTTACAGGCGCTTGCGGGTTAGGGTGAAATTAGGACCATCCTAATATACAGCCTGCTCGCGGGTCAGGGTGAAATTAGGCCGGCCATCCTAATATAGAGCCTGCTCGCATTACAAGGTTGATAACGGTAACAGACTTGCCACAATTTGTTCCAACAAGACTAATACATGCTGTTCGTAACAAGTTGCCATGAGCTTGTTGTCGTCAATTTGTTAACAACTTGTTACGTATGAAATCCGACTAGTTGGAACAACTTCTGCGAGTGTGTTGGTCACATCATCCTTGTTACAAGATGATAACAACTTGTTCCAGACTTGTCACAACAACTGGGAGCTAGTAGTGCGAACACATCTTGTTGTTAAAGTGTGAGATTTTTACGATGTAATTGAAACCTTTGCGATCGGTCATTCCTGACATGTTTAACATTTATCCCTAGGCCTCTGCACATCGGGAAGTCAATTCGGTGGAATTTCTCTGGCGCCTCTTTCGCAAGTTCTATTTGACCGTTTGGGCTTTGCAAACACGTTCCGTATATTCGCTGGTCTCTTGTTGGTTGTTGCAATATCCAGTTTAGTATACAGATCAGAGCTGAGCGGAAATACGTCACGACCAACCTCCGCCAAGAAGTCCCCGAAGGAGATGCTAAATGTTTGGAAGAGCAAGGCCTACATTGTCTGGGCACTGGGTACTACAATGGTGACGCTAGGCTACAATATACCACGCTATACATTGGTAAATTGCATTGTAGATTATTTCATAGAGACTGCACACCTTTGTCATTTATTACGTTGTTGGTCCGGTGTTACTTAGGGAGGAAACCTAACTTAAACTGACATTGTTTATACTGGACAGCTCTGTCAGTTATAAACTGTTCTTCCTAGAAATCCAGTATGGACAAATCCCTTATTGATCCATTGTTACTACAAGAGGAAACCTAACTTAAACAGACATACTGGATAGCTCTATCAGTTATTAAGTGTTCTTCCTAGACATCCAGTATGGACAAATCCCTTATTGATCCATTGTTACAACAAGAGGAAACCCAACTTAAATTGACATTGTTTATACTGGATAGCTCTATCAGTTATTAAGTGTTCTTCCTAGACATCCAGTATGGACAATCCCTTATTGATTCATTGTTACTACAGGAGGAAACCTAAGTTAAACTAACATTTTTATACTGGATAGGAATCGTACTCCAGTCACAGAGAGGAAAGGCTCTCGCCACCGTGCCGCGAACATCTTGAACCAGAAAAGGCTCCAAACTTCATTATCATTAACAGATTCTGTTTATATTCACAGGCAAAATATGCAAGTGACCAAGGAATCTCTAAAGATGCATCAGCCTGGCTGGTGTCTTATCTCTGCGCCTCCTCTGCCATCGGGCGAATTACATTTGGACGTTTGTGTGAATGGGTACCTAAACTCTACTTGTGTCAAGCATGCATTATCGGTTGTGCATTCTCTGCGTTTCTCTATCCATTTCTCAAGTCGTATTTAGCTCTGGTGATCACAGCTATCATATTTGGCCTTCCTGATGGCGGTTTCGTCGCATCCCTATCTATGGTTACCACTGAGATAGTTGGTCCTGAAAAAATGGTTGAAGGTTTTGGATTCATGTTGTTTTGTCAGTCGTATTCCAATGTTATAGGCCCTCCTCTATCAGGTAACGATATTGCTAAATTTAATTAATGTTGCGGATTACATACAAAGTGGAATTTAAGGTCGGTTTACACTTCGGTGCAATTTAGCTGCGATTTTCTTCTTTTGATGGATGTGAACGAGTGGATGAGTAATGAATGTTCACATGACGGTTCATATATACTCACAACTCTTCCACTCGTTTATATGAAACGCAAGAACTCCCTTTACAAATGCCAGAACTCCCTTTTCAAATGGCAGAACTTGGTTTTCAAATGGCAGAATTTGGTTTTCAAATGCCCAGAACTACGTTTTCAAATGGCGGAACTTGGTTTTCAAACGGCAGAACTTGGTTTTCAAATGCCAGAACTACGTTTTCAAATGGCAGAACTTGGTTTTCAAATGCCAGAACTACGTTTTCAAATGGCGGAACTTGGTTTTCAAACGGCAGAACTTGGTTTTCAAATGCCAGAACTACGTTTTCAAATGGCAGAACTTGATTTTCAAATGCCAGAACTACGTTTTCAAACGGCAGAACTCCGTTTTCAAAGTCATCCGTAAGAATAAGAAAATTGCGCAGCAATATTTGCAAGTGTAAATGGGCCTTAACTGTATGCTATTCATCTCTGTTACCAATAACTTGAAGAAATAGCCGTTACTAGGCTTCTAGGAGGAACAGTTTAGAACTGACAGAGCTGTCCAGTATAAATAAAATTAGTTTGGCTGTAGTTACGTTTGACCAACAAGGCCTTAATGGCTCTTACTGGACCTAACTCTGCATAAACTAGTTTCGGTTTCCTCTTGTAGTAACACGGGACCAGCAAAGGATGGTTGTTACTGGACCTCTAGGAAGAACAATATGATAGAACTATCCAGTACAAATAAAGAAGTTGTGCCTCAGTACTTTTTTAAATGTGATGAAATTTTGTGTTTTTTCTAGGCATGTTGTACGACACTTATAAATCGTACAAAGCCGCGTTTTGTTTCGCTGCGGTACCAGAGATTATCGGATTCTTGATGTTATTCCTGATTCCTTATTATCGCCGTAATCAAGTGAAATACACGCACGAGATTGAATACGGCAGTAACAGCGGGATAATGATGAACGGTAATGGTGCTGCGAGTACACTAAATCCTATCTCTGATGCTCCTATATTACCAGCGGTGGAGCAGCAAGGTGAATATAATGTCGTGATTAATCTGACATCGGATAATCCCGATATACGTTTGGTCAATGTGGTTATACATAAAGCTGGAGGTAGTGAAACACCTGGAGTGACATGTACTGATGGTGAAGCTGATGACCAAATCCTAGATGGTGGGATTGTTAACAAAGCTGTCGAAGAAATAGAAGTGCCCGTATGTGCTGGGGAGATGCCCGTATGTACATCAGCGCTTGTGACCGAGAGCGCAGTAGAGCAACCGAGTCCTGAGGCCGGAGCTTCATCAATCGTAGTTGAACCTGAGGTTATTATGCTATCTGCATTGAGTCCAATGAAAAGCAGCAGTACCCAGACAGTAATACATGATTCCAGCGCGGAGACAAAATACGCAAACACCAGCACGGTGAATGACGACCGCATCCTCCCCACAGCTTTGGCCTCGAGTGCTTCTCGCGAGAATGTGAGCCAAATTATCGATGTTGAAATTTCAGCTCCTGTACAGAACTTTCCAAGCACACAATTGGTAGCTATAATCTCGAACGAGTCACAAACTGACCCAAGTACAGGAGTGATCAGCTTGGGGCTACAAATAAAGACTTCTAATAAATCCCTCCCTTTAGAGGCGAGTGCATCCGTTATCCAGATTACGTCCAATACAGTGCCACTGTCCAATGGACACGAGAATCCAGTCGAAGAGATCATTCACTTACAGACTGAACAGGATGTGCCGAAAATCTCCCCTCCTCCTTCACATAAACATCACGTGAACAACATGAAGGCCGAAGTGCATCACGTGACAAATGCTGACGTCAGTAGCGGTTGTCATGACAGTGTCGTGGACAACTCACCTGAAGCGATGTTAGCAGAGTTGGATACACTTGTTCAAGGAAGTGAGCTACCACCCAAGCCCTGTTTAACATCTCCATTTACTCCAGATGTAAATATCCAGGAAGCATCTCTTATGAAATGTACTGGATTGGAACCTGGACTCGCTGGATTCACTCCGGACCCTGGACTCAATCAGAATCAGGAATCTTTAATGTTGTCCACTACCTTCATTCCTGAAATGACCAGCCCGTGTTTATCAACAGCCTTCTTTACGGAACCTCCACATATGAATAGCATTAACGACGTTTTAACACAAAAACAACTACCGGAGCCTCTCAAACCAACAAGTCTAAGCTCCGTAAGAGGAAACGACCAACAAGGCAATCAGAGCCAAGATATGCCTCCTGCAACAAGCCCGTTGTCATGTGAGCTAAGCACCGTTATTGCTGACGTTATTCAGAGTCTGACGTCACAACAATCACAGAAGTCCAATAAAGAATCAACTATTTCCAATATGGCTGACAATTCTCAATGTACTTCAGAGCCCACAGACCATGCTGAAAAGAAACAAGCAACACTCGTAGAAAACTCGACCATAAAAGAACCTAAGTTAGGTATCAACGTTGAATGCTCAAGCCAGCCCAGCAGTGAGCTCAGTTCTTATTGTAAACTCCAAACATCACTACTTCATTCAATGCAAAGTATTGTGGCCGAAGGCTGTCCTGAGGATGTTGCTTTGCTGGAAGATATTTCAATTGATTTGACTTTAGAAAAAGATCCATCTTTTGCTTCTATTGTTGTAATCGATGACATAGACGAACAGAATAATACCACTGATCTCAACTTTCCATGTATGTCGAATGAACCCGCAGTGTCGCAGGCCAGCAGGGTTTCCGAGCAGGCGCACTTTGCTAATGGTTTAACCCATGAACCATCTATGATGACATCAACTGCCGTTGCAAATCAACCATCACCCGGAGCCACCAGCACGTTTTCATGTCAAGAACAGGGGTTTCTTGGTGTAACCCACGAACCTAGCACCAATACCCCCACCTTAACTCAGGAACAGCACTTTGCTAGCAGAATCTCGAGTGGTTTAGAACATGAAGCAGTTATTATCACATCTAATGCTGTATCGAGTCAAGTGCTGCAGGAACCTACCAGCATTCATCCCAGCGTGATCCAAACACAAGTCTTTCCTTGTGTAGACCATGCGCCTAATATCATCCACACTGGTGTCAATTCAAGTATGATTTCAGGACAAGTACAACCTTTTTCTCCTGATCTTCCACATGAAACAAATACCATGCTATCAACCGTCGTTTCAAGTCAACTACCACGCGAACCTAGCAATACGCATTTAAGCGTGAACCAACAGCAGGCTAGCGGGATTTCGAGTCAAGAACAGCACATTGAGCAGTACTTTACTTCTGGTTTGGCATACGATCCAGCATCCAGTGTCGTTTCAAGTCAACTACCACGCAAACCTAGCAATACACATTCAAGCGTGAACCAACAGCAGGCTAGCGTGATTTCGAGTCCAGAACAGCACATTGAGCACTTCTTTACTTCTAGTTTGGCATACGATCCAGCATCCAGTGTTGTTTCAAGTCAACTACCACATGAGTTTACAAGTACACAGCCCAGCGTGATCCCTGCTGCTCAGGAGCGACACTTTCTTACCGCTACCCGAGAGGCTACACTCACCTCAAGTCAAGAACAGCGTTTTACAGCTCTGATGCACAAACCTGACATTATACCATCCTGTGGTATTTCAAATCAACACGAGCCTCTCCAAGTGCTGACCAACACACATCCCAGCGTTATTTTAGTTCAAGAACTACAGTTTCCTAATGTAACCCAGGAGTGTACCAATGCACATCCTACCGTCAGCCCAACGCAAAAACAGCCATTTCCTAGTGTGGCTATGGAAGCAAGTATTACTCAGCCTGGCGCGATCTCTAATGAGGAGCAAAACGTTCCTTCTCTAACCCAAGAACTCGCCATAGTACTCCCCAGTGGTACAGCTGAGATGGTACTTCAAGATACCATAGTTCTTGAATTGTTTCCTCAAACTGCTGGTCATAATGGTGCTGGCTATGATGCTACTATGTCGCATGAAAAATTGGCCAAACCAATTGAATCTACAAATCCATTTTACCAAGATATAAATCAATGAACACTGAACTTTTAATTCATGCGTTTTACTAAGATGTAATAACTGAACTATTTAGACATTGGACAATTCATATTTAACACACGTTATGCATCTAACAAATCATTCTGATTTTCAATTTTTAGTTTGTTAACCATTGCACCTTTTATATATTGAAGTTTTTACAGTAAATTATCATATTACTCTCGTTAGTTCCAAAACATTTCCTTAAAAGTAGTGACAAAAAAGGAAAAGCCCTGGGAACGAGGTTGTGAAAGTAGTAGATTTGGTTGGGTATTATAACATGAAGTATTTTGGGGCAATTTACAGAAAGTTCAAAATCAAAATGGCGGAAAGTCAAAGAGCGTGCATAAAAAGTGAAAGGTTTAAATTTTTTGCAAAATGAAATTTCGTGTACGTTTCGGAAAGCAGCGCTTTGTTGTTGAAGTTCACCACGAAAATGGTACGGTTGAAAATATTAAAGAAGCTATTTGCAATGCTTTGTCTATAAGGTATATTTAAAATATTTGTTTTTGCATTTACAAATATCTTGAAATATATATATTATAATAATTATAATATATTAAAGAGCTCCTAGTTGTATATAAAATATTACAAAATTATGCCTGGTTAGTAAAAATTTCTTTTATTTCTAGAGATACTTCATTAATACAAGTTTCCTTGAATGGGGTAGATGTTATAGAGGAAAATGACAGAAGTCTGAGCTCACTTGGTTTGGTGAATGGTGATCTGGTATATGCTCTTTCATCAAAGCCAGATGACAGTTTAACCTCTGATAAAAATGTCATGATGCTGTCTCAGTTAATTGACATGGGATTTGATAAGGTATATTATATAATACCTTATTAAATTCTAATCGTTTAATTGGCTGTTTATGGTCATGTGATATTGAATAGAAAATTCCATTTCCCAAGAGTGCAATGGAACACGTTCCATTGCACTCTCCGCGAGTGCAATGGAATAAAACGTATAGTACAATTGCACTGTTTGTGTTTTCGATAAATCGCATCCCTCAAAATGCTTCTCATACGAATTTATTAGTCTATTTAAACTATTTTGGTATTATATAAAACAGATAATGAATGTTTCTTCGTGCAATGGTAAGAATATTTTCATTCGGTGAAAGATGGAATGTTCCATTCAACTTGGCTGTCGCCTCGTTGAATGGAACATTCCATCTTTCACCGAATGAAAATATTCTTACCATTGCACGAAGAAACATTCATTATTTGTATACTAATCCACAGTCTGTATATCTGGCCAAACAATTTGTTTGCATAAATGTATACAATTGGCATGTTTTCAATTGACGAATTATAAACACACTTTATTAATACAGGAGTCAGCTGAACATGCTCTTTTGCAAGTGAGCTACACAAGTATCGATGCTGCAATTGATATTATTACAAAAAGTGATGTTACGAAGGCCCAAACCTTGCATGATACGTCAGTTGATGATAGTTGTAACCAACCATCAACTTCTGGAACAAGTAATATCATGGACGACGCTCACCATATTGTGGACAATGTTTGCAACCCTGTGTTTTGTAGAGATGGAGTTTCTACGACACTTGAAATGTTGTACAATACTGCTGGTGTAAAAACTCATCACCATGCAGTGTTTGTTCTCATTCATGCTTTGATGCTTGAATCTGGATTTTGTTTAAAGGTACTAGGTTATGATTTAACCACTACCATCATTACTACCACCATCATCATCACTAACAAACCATCATTATTAATGCACCATTATCATCACCAATGCTATTATCACCATCATGCTCACCATCATCCTTACCATCACCGTCATCGTCACCATCACTACGATCATTGTTATCACCATCATCATCACCACCACGATCATCCACGACCATCATCACAATCCTCGCCACCATCAGCACCACCATCATTATTGCCATCACCATCATCCTCACCACCACCATCATCCTCACCACCACCATCCTTATCACCACCACCATCATCCACGACCATCATCATCACAATTCTTGCCACCATCAGCACCACCATCATCATTGCCATCACCATCATTGCCATCACCAGTCACCACCATCATGATCTATCACCACCATCATCCTTATCATGACAACCATCATGGCATTAGGGTGAATTATTACTTTATGAGTTAGACTCTTCATTCTACCACTTTTGTAATTGTTAGAACGACAATGAAAGTCACAAAACACCGGAAGGTTTGCCAGTTGGATGGAACAATGCTAATGTGGTAAAATTGTCATATATACACAACTTAAGTTCGTCCATCTGCTGTCAACTTGTGTTTACTTCTCTTGGACCCTTTATCTATGCACATGGTATGTATATTTTTGTTATACACATTTTTAGTTGCATAATTTATAGTTGTCTTACACTGTCTTAACCAGTAGAGCAACATGATTAAAGGTAAAAAATGTCTCAAAGTTTGCGTTTGCATGCATTTCTACCTTTTGCATTCACTATTGTGTTTTAGTTTGGTCAGAGGAAACACAATCGAATGCTTATGAAGTGAAATTAGTTGTTTCACAATATATCAAAGGCGACGTCCCATTAGTCGCGGGTAAGTTATGTTATGTTGTTGCTGAGTTCACTTTCTTATTTGCCACTCACACACTTCCTTAATTTCAGGTGCAAAGTCAATTTATAAAAACTTACATAAAGTATCCAGAGTTGTCAAGAATAATTTGGTTCATCCACTGCTGGCTGACATTCAATCTTGTAAGCGTGTTCTTCGCATGCCCATCAAGTAGAAGGCAATCTTCAAGTACCCTCTAGTTCATTATGTGTCATTTTATAGTTTGATTCATTATGCATGTGTAACTGTTTTTCAATCAATATTTTAGACCTTGGCATTACCTCCGCTTTTTCATTGAATGGACTTCCTCCTGAGATACAGGTGAGGCTATCAGTGAAATACAGTAGTATAATCGTAATTAAATTTTCTTTCAAGAAATGATGCACGCAAGTGTAATAATGTTTGACTTCGCTTTTAGCTCATGATATTGAGTCATCTAACTGCAGCAAGTCTTGTTTCTCTATCTGCAACGTGCAAAGCTTTCATTGTCGTCTGTTCTGATGAGAATCTCTGGCAGTTCTTCTGTCAAAGAGATTTTGGTATGTAGACGATTACATTACGTCAGATTTGGTCTGTAAGGCATGTTTTCAAGCTGCAATTACTTGCTACGTTGTCGAAGCCATCAGGAAAATGTTGTGTAATGTTTAAACTATAGGCCTGACATTCCTTTGTAGGTATAGAGAGTAACAGAGAGAACAGTTGGAAAAAGGTTTAGTATTCCTAGACAGATCCAGTTGTATGCCAAATAAATACAAGTTAAAGATGAATGTATTTGATTATTTTACAATACTTTACAATTTTTAACATGCTTCATTCTGCCTTCACCCAATACTGCCCTGCCTTCACAAGTCAAACCGCTGACCAATCCCATTGAAAATGTTACGAAGTAGTGTAGGAACTTAAAAGCAGTGAGTTCCCTACCTTCAATAACATACCACTCTTACAAACCAGTGTTTCCTTAAGAATATTTATTTTACAGCAATACAAAGTACTTTACAAACGACGGCAACAGCTCGAGAGAGACAGATCAGAGGCAACTTTCTTCCCTGAATTTCCACTTGGTGGCATTCCTGGATTTAATCCATTCTTGCCTCGAGTACCTCAGATCTTGGGTAAGTTAAATGGACCATTTGCATTATAGACTAAATTTTGATCTAAACAAATAAGTATAGACAAAAATTTCATCACAGCTTGAAAGAGCATCACAAAATTAGTAATATGCCAAAGTTTCGTTGCGGAATGTTGTAAAATGCGGATAATATAGCCTTGCGAAGTTTGCCGTTTTTCAGTCATTTTGTATTACAAACGGGAAATTGACAGCCCCAAAGGGTATTGGGCTGTCAATTTCCACCGCGTAATGCAAAATGACTGAAAAACGGCAAACTTCGCAAGGCTATATTATCCGTATTTTTTCGCAACGAAACTTTGGAATATTACTAATTTTGTGATGCTCTTTCAAGCTGTGATGAAATTTTTGTCTAGACTTGTTTAGATCAAAATTTAGTCTATAATGCAAATGTCCATTGACGTCCAATAACTATATGAAGCTTGTAAACAGTTTTACTATACCATTTTCCCCAGCTAATTTCAGTTTTTTCTAACGGACCGTATCGCATAACAAGTTATCAGTTCATAAAACCAATGATATTGAAGGAACTAGATTCTGTTCCAAAATATCACCAACTCGAATCGACTTGACCGCGTAGCTCAGTTGGCAGAGCATTGGGCTAGTCTCCCAAAGGTGGTCGCCGGGTTCGATTCCCACCGTGGTTAGGCAAACTTTTCAGCTTGCTTGCCCGGTGTGGATGCACACTCAGAATAACATCGCAAACATAGTATTATTCTTTAAATCGAAGTCAAAATATGAAATTTCGGCACACTTCTTACAGACCGCGCAGACAAAAACAATTCTTTGCTAGCACAGGACGTCACTACGAGTCATTAGGCGCCATCTTGGTTGATTTTAAACTTTCGTCAAGCCGTTTACAGTGAAGTAGTTGAGTTAATTTAACATTTTCTGGTTTGTTTTGAAAACATGTTACTGTATAGGCAATTCCAGCTTTTAGTTTATGCGTGCAGGGGACGATGGGAAGTAAGGTATCACATTGCTGATTATGCTGAAAAAATAAAAATGGTAGCCTTGTAAACACGGAGTGATAGCTTATATTTCGGTTGTTTCGGTAGTTTTTATTGAAAATTTTCAGCAAAATCGGCAATATGATACCTTATTTCCCATCATCCCCTGCAGGCATAAACTAAAAGCTGGAATTGCCTATTATGGATAGTTTACGGTCTTTGGCTATACGACGAAGAATGAAGAATATGAATTTTATATTACGAAAGTCACCGAACTGTGGAATCGCATCAAAAATTCGTATATCGACCACTCCCACAAACGTCTACGACCACGCCTACATTCGACTACATAGTTTTGCATGTTTACAATTCTAATTTTGAACAGCCAATCAGGTTCTTGGTAATTGGCTGTTTAAAATTAGAATTGTAAACGTGCAAAACTATGTAGGCGCGGTCGTAGACGTTTGTGGGAGTGGTCGATATACGAATTTTTTATGCGATTCCACAGTTCGGTGACTTTCGTAATAGTTGCCTCGTGTGTTTTGAAAATCAACCAATATGGCGTCGATTGCAAACGAGCAATTGAAAGGGACTGGAACCAATAGCTCCATCTTTGACTTCACTTTCACACCAGATATATATATATAGAGTTTATAGAGTTCACTCAGTGAAACCAACTTCTATAACTACTGGGTACTTTACAGTTTACCGCACCCGTGTATCGCAAGTATTTGATGGCGTGTGTTCTGATGCCGAGTTTTCCCGTTCTGTGTTTTGATTGGCGTATATATTCAGTGATTTACTCCGGTACGGTAAAGTGTAAAATTTCCCTTAAACTAAGTGCAGAAAATATCCTCATTTTCAGGTGGTCCTCACGACCTGTTTCCAGATTTTCTCACTGGTCAACCGAGAGGCGCACCTGCGCTGAGAATTTCCGATCCAGAAAATAGATCACGGTCAGATTTGAGACTAAGAACTGGCGACAGATCCACACGGGGGACATTCTTTGCTTGATTGACAGTTTGTAGATATCGGACATTGTTATGACCATTGATGGTTTTCAGTAAAACCCTGTGGATGAGAGTTGATGAGAGTTGGTAGTCACGCATTGTTACAGGGGACATTTTAAGCTCTAGATTAACAAAATAAAGCTTTGATGAGTGTTCCAACTATGTTTTAACTTCAATAAAATACATGATAGTGTTGGGAAAGCATTAAGAACAGCTAACCACGATCACGTGACTGTCAACTCTCATGCACTCTCAGCCTCGTTTCATCCTGGCTTAAGCGATACAAGTAACAGAAACTTCAGAAATGTTAACATTTTAATATATAGGAGCAAGAAAATTTAACTGCATCACTCAATTCTACTTAATTGCCTCCAAGTACAAGACTACAACATGAACGAGAGGAAATAAAATTTTCTCATTCTGATAACTGCTGATTGACCACTATATCTGCTGTACAAATAATAATGTTCAGTGAAACCTTCCTATTGTTGTCGATGTGAAGGATTTTTGCGAAAGGAAATTGAAAAATGTTACTCTATTTATTTTATATTTTCTTGCAAAATATCTTAAAAAAACAAGCATTGCAAATAATTAAAATCTTTAACCAGAAATTATTTTCATCCATAAGTGAAACATGAATGAAACGTTAAGATTCACGTTTACAGAAAGCAGCAAACAGCAAACTTCTGAACGCGTTTGAAGGTAAGTTTACAAGTTGATATATCGCAGGATGCACAGCTAAGTAGCTAATTCGTGCTTCAGTGCACAAATTAAATTGTCTTGATTTCGAACAGGTATAATAACTGTTGACCTTTGAGTACGTTTTGAAGTGTGCCGTTTGTGGTATTTATTTGTTTCTTGAGGACAATAGGATGGATGTAATGATATTGAAAAGAAAACACTATTGCTTCCAGGACAAGTGAAGATAGACTAAATTATGTATTTGGAAATTATGTAAATCATGTATTTAGCAACAGATTATCGTGCGCATAACCTGTAGTTGTGGTGAAAATGTTTTGAAAACATTTTATATTTAGAATAAATGTTTGTAGTTACTATAACAATTCTTATTTGTTTTCACGCACTTTTACTCTGAGGCGAACGCCATTACAGAAGAAGAATTTCACAGCCGAAGCTGCAGTCTCGCAAGCGATGAAAACTCGAAGTGAATCATGACTTTTATTTGGAGTTTTGTCTTCACATCTCTTTTGCTATGTAGAAGTGTTTGGGCTCTCGCTTGTCATCGCGAAGAGGAGTTTGTCAAAGTAGAAGGTATGGGGGAAATAAGGAAAGTTTAGGCAATGTCTTAACATTGTTAACCTTAGTTTGATCTGAAAATTACAGGACCTTACTGAAAAATAGATTATTATTCTACAATAATCTGTCATGATTTGTGTCTGAACTACCTGAAAAAGATATCTCAAACGTGGTGGTCCAGTGTAGGTAGTATTCTGCAGTAAGCTGTCGTGGTTTGTGTCTGAACTACCTGAAAAAGATATCTCAAATGTGGTGGTCCATTGTAGTTAGAATTCTACAATAAGCTGCCGTGGTATGTGTCTGAACTACCTGAAAAAGATAACTCAAATGTGGTGGTCCATTGTAGTTAAAGTTCTACAATAAGCTGCCGTGGTTTGTGTCTGAACTACCGGAAAAAGTTGCAATTCTATTTCTCTACGTAGGGAATTTACCAACAATCAGCCCGATAAAGACTACGACGGTCGCCGCAAGAGCGTTCTGTTCTATAGAATGTGTGGACTTCTCTGGTTGTAATTCATTCGCATATCTAACCGCTACAGGCACAGACAACTGCCAACTCAGTGCCAGTGCTGATGGCGAATCGACAACTGCCGTGTCTGTTGTATATAAAAAAGTACCTGCAAAGTCTGTCGTAAGTACAACAGTTTGTTGAAGTTACCTCAGGGACTCGGTGCAGGTATTCTATAATGGGGTTTGTGCCCGAACTATCTGAAAATATCTCGAATGTGATGGTCTAGTGTAGGTAGCATTCTACAGCGAGAACTTGAGACCAAAAAGTGAAGGCAAAGATAGAGCTATTGCCTTATTGGACGTCAGTTTCAGTCCCTTTCTATTGTTTTTTTCTGCGCGGTCTGTAAGGAATGTGCCGGAATTTCGTAATTGACATTTGCGTAATAGACAAAATTTTGATCTAAACAAGTCTGGACAAAAATTTTATCACAGCTTGAAAGAGCATCACAAAGTTAGTAATATTCCAAAGTTTCGTTGCGAAATGTTGTAAAATGCGGATAATATAGCCTTGCGAAGTTTGCAATTTTCAGTCATTTTAGATTACAAACAGAAAATTGACAGCCTCAAAGGTCTCAAAGCGTATCGGGCTGTCAATTTCCCTTTTGTAATCTAAAATGACTGAAAATTGCAAACTTCGCAAGGCTATATTATCCGCATTTTACAACATTTTGCCACGAAACTTTGGAATATTACTAATTTTGTGATGCTCTTTCAAGCTGTGATAAAATTTTTGTCCAGATCAAAATTTAGTTTATTACGCAAATGGTCAATTGACTTTAAAGAATAATACTATAGTTTATGAATTCAAAACTTGATTAGCAATACAGTGTTTTCAACCTTCCAGTATGAGTATGGATTATAACGGTCGGCTATTTGCCGAACAAAAACACTAAATGACCGATTAATTTTATTCTGCGCGGACATTTTGACCGAGCAAATGAATTAAAAGTATATTATTTGATTAGTACTAGCTGTTTAAAAAGCATAAAAGGAACACAAAACGTTCTCTTGGCTTTGCTGTGAAAAGCAACAAAATGACTTCACAAGTTCGTGGTACCAGACCATTGTTAGTACCAGACATGCAGAACATTTTAAAACAGAATCTGTGCAACCAAGAACTAATTTTCTGTCGCTTACCAAACGTTGAGTAATGTGATTGATCATGCGGGAAGTGATCAACACAGCAGTATGAGCGTAAATATTGCTGGGCGACGATTATTATACTGACATTAGCCAATGTCCATGCAACTGTCAGACATTTGTCAGACTCAAGCAAAATGGTTATAATCCACACTGCTGAACCTTCATAGCGTTGGACGTCAATTTCCGTTCTCTCGGCTTCACTTGTTCCTATAGGCCGAATAACTAAACTTGCTCACTGGTGCTAGGTTGCCTTGAGCTTGCAATGTCTTGCATCGTGTGACGTTATAGGAACATATCATAGCTTAATCATTAACAATCTACGTTTCAGGGTTGTTCTAGCAGTCCTTGTTTGAATGGGGCCACCTGTGAAGATGTCTGTCAGGCACCATTATATTACATCTGTCATTGTCCCTCGGATAAACAGGGCAGGGACTGTGAGTGGGACATAGGTAAGCGATGTTGGGAGCTCAGTGGTTACCGAGTCACGTGGGAGAAGAGCGTTTACAGTCTGTGATAAGGGATGGCAATTTAGAACTGATAGAGCTATCCAGTATAAATAAAGTTAGTTTAGTTTAGGTTTCTTCTCGTAGTAACACAAAATCAATAAGAGATGATCCTTACTGGATCTTTAGGAAGAACAGTTTAGAACTGATAGAACTTTCCATTATACATAAAGTTTAGTTAAGTTGGATATACTGGATCTTCATTTGCTTGGAATGACAACAAACATTTCAATAATTATTCCAGCCTGCGTTGTTGAAGATTGGTCGTCCGCATTTGATAATCCTGGAACGTACCGATGTTCTGGACAAACAACCCTTATGGGTGGCTTTGAAAGGTGGGATTGCGTTGAACTTCACTGTCTTGAGAGAGTAACATGTTGCCCTGTTCAAGTCGAATACAGCCAGGAAGACCATGTGTGTGCATTGGCTGATTGGTATAACTCCTTTGGAACGTAAGTTTGATCATTATCAATAGTCTTGAAACCCGCCCAAAGTCTTTCTTCTGGTTTTTTTTTGGTTTTTTAATGAAGCCTTGTGCTCGGTGGAGACAACAAGTTTTTGTTCGATTTAAAACACTAGCAGTAGCAGGACGCGACACCTGAGTGTCTCACTTGTATCTATGTCAAGCACGGATACAAGTTGTTCTAGCAACTTTTCGTAGTTTACAACTTTACAAGTTGTTCCAACAACTTTTTGTCGTCCTCCAATTCAACAGTTTATCAACAAGTTGTCAACAAGATGTGTTCGCAACAGGCTTGTAGCAAGCTTGTCAACAAGATGTAACAATGCTGTTATTTTTTCAAATGGCTACAAGGTTGCCACTCACAAGCTTGCTACAAGCCTGTTGCGAACACATCTTGTTGATAAGCTTGCTACAAGCCTGTTGCAAACACATCTTGTTGACAAGCTTGCTACAAACCTGTTGCGAACATATCTTGTTGACAAGCTTGCTACAAGCCTGTTGCGAACATATCTTGTTGATAAGCTTGCTACAAGCCTGTTGCGAACATATCTTGTTGATAAGCTTGCTACAAGCCTGTTGCGAACACATCTTGTTGACAAGCTTGCTACAAGCCTGTTGC
>CACRXK020000590.1:0-75256 GCA_902702795.2 Paramuricea clavata
GAACATTTCTAAGTCGATCTAAACCGAAAAATGGCCCGAAATTTTCTAAATTTGACTTTGGTTTAAAACCGCAGCACTTGCCTTGCGATAGTAACTTCTAGTTTATAGTTGAGTCGATGCACGAAGCCGGCGAACGGCTAAGC
This sequence comes from Paramuricea clavata, assembly GCA_902702795.2. NCBI lineage: Eukaryota > Metazoa > Cnidaria > Anthozoa > Malacalcyonacea > Plexauridae > Paramuricea > Paramuricea clavata. Next base: position 144 of record CACRXK020000590.1, read on the forward strand.
TAGTAGAAAGTATATTAAAACACGGCTAAGGACGGCTAAGCATTTTTTATATCAAAATACGCATTGAAATTGCCCTGTACCAAAACTTTTTGCATCAATAAGTGTTTTGAACATTTCTAAGTCGATCTAAACCGAAAAATGGCCCGAAATTTTCTAAATTTGACTTTGGTTTAAAAGGCAGCACTTGCTTTGTGATGGTAACTTCTAGTTTTAATTGACACGATCCACGTCGATCCACGAAGCCGGCGAACGGCTAAGCGTAGTAGAAAGTATATTAAAACACGGCTAAGCACGGCTAAGCATTATTTATTTATAAATGCGCATTAAAATTCCCCTGTGCCAAAACTTTCTGCATCAATATCCGTTTTGAACCTTTCTCTGTCGGTCTATAACAATTTTTTTTCATTTTGCCCGAAATGAGATTCACCTCATGAGATGAGCAGGTCACAACAATGTACTTGTGTTTTTAATTTTACCAGAATTACAAATTGTCCACTGATGGCTTAGTGGTATGTCGTTTAGCCTGTCTCGATAAGCATTTGGGTTCAAATCCAGTTGAACTCATGTTTTGTAGCAGACTCACAATATTTTTTTCCCTTTATTTATTCTGACTATTTTTTATTCTTTTTATACCTCTATGTGAAAAATCCGTTTACAAGTATAAGAAAATATTGCCATGTTGAAACTGGCTCGAAAAGATTAAGTTAATCATTCCATATTGTCTAATTTCACAAGGATTTAACGCGGCACTTGCCGTGCGATAGTAACTTCTAGTTTTAGTTGACTCTATCACGAAGCCGGCGGACGGCTAAGCGTAGTAGAAAGTATATTAAAACACGGCTAAGCACGGCTAAGCATTTTTTATATCAAAATGAGCATTAAAATTCCCCTGTACCACAACGTTTTGCATCAATATGCGTTTTGAACATTTCTAAGTAGATCTAAACCGAAAAATGGGCCAAAATTTTCTAAGTTTGACTTTGGTTTAAAACCGCAGCACTTGCCTTGCGATAGTAACTTCTAGTTTATAGTTGAGTCGATGCACGAAGCCGGCGAACGGCTAAGCTAGTAGAAAGTATATTAAAACACGGCTAAGGACGGCTAAGCATTATTTATTTATAAATGCGCATTAAAATTCGCCTGTGCCAAAACTTTTTGCATCAATATCCGTTTTGAACCTTTCTCTGTCGGTCTATAACAATTTTTTTTTCATTTTGCACGAAATGAGATTCACCTCATGAGATGAGCAGGTCACAACAATGTACTTGTGTTTTTAATTTCACCATAATTACAAGTTGTCCACTGATGGCTTAGTGGTATGTCGTTTAGCCTGTCTCGATAAGCATTTGAGTTCAAATCCAGTTGAACTCATATTTTGTAGCAGACTCACAATATTTTTTTCCCTTTATTTATTCTGACTATTTTATATTCTTTTTATTCCTCTATGTGCAAAATCCGTTTACAAGTATGAGAATATATTGCCATGTTGAAACTCGGTCGAAAAGATTAAGTTAATCATTCCATATTGTCTAATCTCACAAGGATTTAACGCGGCACTTGCCGTGCGATAGTAACTTCTAGTTTTAGTTCACTCTATCACGAAGCCGGCGAACGGCTAAGCGTAAAGAAAGTATATTAAAACAAGGCTAAGCACTGCTAAGCATTTTTTATATCAAAATGAGCATTAAAATTCCCCTGTACCAAAACGTTTTGCATCAACATGCGTTTTGAACATTTCTATGTCAATCTAAACCGAAAAATGGCACGAAATTTTCTAAGTTTGACTTTGGTTTAAAACCGCAGCACTTGCCTTGCGATAGTAACTTCTAGTTTATAGTTGAGTCGATGCACGAAGCCGGCCAACGGCTAAGCTAGTAGAAAGTATATTAAAACACGGCTAAGGACGGCTAAGCATTTTTTATATCAAAATACGCATTAAAATTGCCCTGTACAAAAAATTTTTGCATCAATAAGTGTTTTGAACATTTCTAAGTCGATCTAAATCGAAAAATGGCCCCAGATTTTCTAAATTTGACTTTCGTTTCAAAGGCAGCAATTGCCTTGAGATGGTAACTTCTAGTCTAATTGACACGATCCACGTCGATCCACGAAGCAGGCGAATGGCTAAGCGTAGTAGAAAGTATATTAAAACACGGCTAAGCACGGCTAAGCATTATTTATTTATAAATGTGCATTAAAATTCGCCTGTGCCAAAACTTTTTGCATCAATATCCGTTTTGAACCTTTCTCTGTCGGTCTATAACAATTTTTTTTTCATTTTGCCCGAAATGAGATTCACCTCATGAGATGAGCAGGTCACAACAATGTACTTGTGTTTTTAATTTTACCACAATTACAAGTTGTCCACTGATGGCTTAGTGGTATGTCGTTTAGCCTGTCTCGATAAGCATTTGAGTTCAAGTCCAGTTGAACTCATATTTTGTAGCAGACTCACAATATTTTTTTCCCTTTATTTATTCTGACTATTTTATATTCTTTTTATTCCTCTATGTGCAACATTCGTTTACAAGTATAAGAAAATATTGCCATGTTGAAACTGGCTCGATAAGATTAAGTTAATCATTCCATATTGTCTAATTTCAAAAGGATTTAACGCGGCACTTGCCGCGCGATACTAACTTCTAGTTTTAGTTGACTCTATCACGAAGCCGGCGAACGGCTAAGCGTAGTAGAAAGTATATTAATACACGGCTAAGCACGGCTAAGCATTTTTTATATCAAAATGCGCATTAAAATTCCCCTGTACCAAAACGTTTTCCATCAATATGCGTTTTGAACATGTCTAAGTCGATCTAAACAGAAAAACGGCCCGAAATTTTATAAGTTTGACTTTGGTTTAAAACCGCAGCACTTGCCTTGCGATAGTAACTTCTAGTTTATAGTTGAGTCGATGCACGAAGCCGGCGAACGGCTAAGCTAGTAGAAAGTATATTAAAACACGGCTAAGGACGGCTAAGCATTTTTTATATCAAAATACGCATTAAAATTGCCCTGTGCCAAAACTTTTTGCATCAATAAGTGTTATGAACATTTCTAAGTCGATCTAAACAGAAAAATGGCCCGAAATTTTCTAAATTTGACTTTCGTTTCAAAGGCAGCACTTGCCTTGCGATGGTAACTTCTAGTTTAATTGACACGATCCACGTCGATCCACGAAGCCGGCGAACGGCTAAGCGTAGTAGAAAGTATATTAAGACACGGCTAAGCACGGCTAAGCATTATTTATTTATAAATGTGCATTAAAATTCCCCTGTGCCAAAACTTTCTGCATCAATATCCGTTTTGAACCATTCTCTGTCAGTCTATAACAATTTTTATTTCATTTTGCCCGAAATGAGATTCACCTCATGAGATGAGCAGGTCATAGCAATGTACTTGGGTTTTTAATTTTAGTAGTATTGGAAGTCGTCCACTGAGGGCTTAGTGGTAAGTCGTTTAGCCTGTCCCGATAAGCATTTGGGTTCAAATCCAGTTGAGCTCATGTTTTGTAGCAGACTCACAATATTTTTTCCCTTTATTTATTCTAACTATTTTTTATTGTTTTTATACTTCTATGTGCAAAATCCGTTTACAAGTATAAGAAATTATTGCCATGTTGAAACTGGCTCGAAAAGATTAAGTTAATTATTCCATATTGTCTAATTTCGCAAGGATTTAACGCGGCACTTGCCGTTCGATAGTAACCTCTAATTTTAGTTGACTCTGTCACGAAGCCGGCGAACGGCTAAGCGTAGTAGAAAGTATATTAAAACACGGCTAAGCACGGCTAAGCATTTTTTATATCAAAATGCGCATTAAAATTCCCTTGTACCAAAACGTTTTGCATCAATATGCGTTTTGAACATTTCTAAGTCGATCTAAACCGACCAATGGCCGGAAATTTTCTAAGTTTGACTTTGGTTTAAAACCGCAGCACTTGCTTTGCGATAGTAACTTCTAGTTTATAGTTGACTCGATGCACGAAGCCGGCGAACGGCTTAGCTAGTAGAAAGTATATTAAAACACGGCTAAGGACGGCTAAGCATTTTTTATATCAAAATACTTATTAAAATTGCACTGTACCAAAACTTTTTGCATCAATAATTGTTTTGAACATTTCTACGTCGATCTAAACCGAAAAATGGCCCGAAATTTTCTAAATTTGACTTTGGTTTAAAAGGCAGCACTTGCCTTGCGATGGTAACTTCTAGTTTTAATTGACACGATCCACGTCGATCCACGAAGCCGGCGAACGGCTAAGCGTAGTAGAAAGTATATTAAAACACGGCTAAGCATTATTTATTTATAAATGCGCATTAAAATTCGCCTGTGCCAAGACTTTTTGCATCAATATCCGTTTTGAACCTTTCTCTGTTGGTCTATAACAATTTTTTTTTCATTTTGCCCGAAATGAGATTCACCTCATGAGATCAGCAGGTCACAACAATGTACTTGTGTTTTTAATTTTACCAGAATTACAAGTTGTCCACTGATGGCTTAGTGGTATGTCGTTTAGCCTGTCTCGATAAGCATTTGAGTTCAAATCCAGTTGAACTCATATTTTGTAGCAGACTCACAAAATTTTTTTCCCTTTATTTATTCTGACTATTTTATATTCTTTTTATACCTCTATGTGCATAATCCGTTTACAAGTATAAGAAAATATTGCCATGTTGAAACTGGCTCGATAAAATTAAGTTAATCATTCCATATTGTCTAATTTCACAAGGATTTAACGCGGCACTTGCCGTGCGATAGTAACTTCTAGTTTTGGTTGACTCTATCACGAAGCCGGCGAACGGCTAAGCGTGGTAGAAAGTATATTAGAACACGGCTAAGCATTTTTTATATCAAAATGCGCATTAAAATTCCGCTGTACCAAAACGTTTTGCCTCAATATGCGTTTTGAACATTTCTAAGTCGATCTAAACCGAAAAATGGCCCGAAATTGTCTAAGTTTGACTTTGGTTTAAAACCGCAGCACTTGCCTTGCGATAGTAACTTCTAGTTTATAGTTGAGTCGATGCACGAAGCCGGCGAACGGCTAAGCTAGTAGAAAATATATTAAAACACGGCTAAGGACGGCTAAGCATTTTTTATATCAAAATACGCATTACAATTGCCCTGTACCAAAACTCTTTGCATCAATAAGTGTTTTGAACATTTCCAAGTCGATCTAAACCGAAAAATGGCCCGAAATTTTCTAATTTGACTTTGGTTTAAAAGGCAGCACTTGCCTTGCGATGGTAACTTCTAGTTTTAATTGACACGATCCACGTCGATCCACGAAGCCGGCGAACGGCTAAGCGTAGTAGAAAGTATATTAAAACACGGCTAAGCATTATTTATTTATAAATGCGCACTTAAATTCCCCTGTGCCAAAACTTTCTGCATCAATATCCGTTTTGAACCTTTCTCTGTCGGTCTATAACAATTTTTTTTTCATTTTGCCCGAAATGAGATTCACCTCATGAGATGAGCAGGTCACAACAATGTACTTGTGTTGTTAATTTTACCAGAATTAAAAATTGTCCACTGATGGCTTAGTGGTATGTCGTTTGGCCTGTCTCGATAAGCATTTGAGTTCAAATCCAGTTGAACTCATGTTTTGTAGCAGACTCACAATATTTTTTTCCTTTAATTATTCTGACTATTTTTTATTCTTTTTATACCTCTATGTGCAAAATCCGTATACAAGTATAAGTAACTATTGCCATGTTAAAACTGGCTCGAAAAGATTATGTTAATCATTCTTATATTGTCTAATTTCGCAAGAGTTTAACACGCCACTTGCCGTGCTATCGTAACTTCTAGCTTTAGTTGACTCTATCACGAAGCCAGCGAACGGCTAAGCGTAGTAGAAAGTATATTAAAACACGGCTAAGCACGGCTAAGCATTTTTTATATCAAAATGCACATTAAAATTCCCCTGTACCAAAACGTTTTGCATCAATATGCGTTTTGAACATTTCTAAGTCGATCTAAACCGAATAATGGTCCGAAATTTTCTAAGTTTGACTTTGGTTTAAAACCGCAGCACTTGCCTTGCGATAGTAACTTCTAGTTTTTAGTTGAGTCGATGCACGAAGCCGGCCAACGGCTAAGCTAGTAGAAAGTATATTAAAACACGGCTAAGGACGGCTAAGCATTTTTTATATCAAAATACGCATTAAAATTGCCCTGCAACAAAACTTTTTGCATCAATAAGTGTTTTGAACATTTCTAAGTCGATCTAAACCGAAAAATGGCCCGAAATTTTCTAAATTTGACTTTCGTTTCAAAGGCAGCACTTGCCTTGCGATGGTAACTTCTAGTTCTAATTGACACGATCCACGTCGATCCACGAAGCCGGCGAACGGCTAAGCGTAATACAAAGTATATTAAAACACGGCTAAGCATTATTTATTTATAAATGCGCATTAAAATTCCCCTGTGCCAAAACTTTCTGCATCAATATCCGTTTTGAACCTTTCTCTGTCGGTCTATAACAATTTTTTTTTCATTTTGCCCGAAATGAGATTCACCTCATGAGATGAGCAGGTCACAACAATGTACTTGTGTTTTTCATTTTACCAGAATTACAAGTTGTCCACTGATGGCTTAGTGGTATGTCGTTTAGCCTGTCTCGATAAGCATTTGAGTTCAAATTAAGTTGAACTCATGTTTTGTATCAGACTCACAATATTTTTTCCTTTATTTATTTTGACTAGTTTTTATCCTTTTTATACCTCTATGTGCAAAATCCGTTCGCAAGTATAAGAAAATATTGCCATATTGAGCCTGGCTCGAAAAGATTAAGCTAATCATTCTATTTTGTCTAATTTCACAAGGATTTAACGCGGCACTTGCCGTGCGATAGTAACTTCTAGTTTTTGTTGACTCTATCACGAAGCCGGCGAACGGCTAAGCGTAGTAGAAAGTATATTAAAACACGGCTAAGCACGGCTAAGCTTTTTTATATCAAAATACGCTATAAAATTCTTTTAGCCAAAACGTTCAGCATCAATATGCGTTTTGAACCTTTGTCTGTCGATCTATAACAAAATTTTTTTTTTCATTTTCCCGAAATGAAAGACGGCTTAGCACGGCTTCGCACGGCTTAGCATTGCTCATTTGCATGCGCCTTGTACGAGAAAATCATCTGAAAATGCGCTTTAAAATTCTCTTGTGCCAAAACGTTCCGCATCAATATGTGTTTTGAACGTTTCTCTGTCGATCTAAAACAAAATTTTTTTTTTCAATTTCCCGAAATGAAAGACGGCTTAGCACGGCTTAGCACGCCTTATATAGCATTGCTCATTTGCATGCGCCTTGTACTCAGAAAATCATCTGAAAATACACTTTAAAATTTTTTTTAGCCAAAACGTTCAGCATCAATATGCGTTTTGAACCTTTCTCTATCGATGTATAACAAAATTTTTTTTTTCAATTTCCCGAAATGAAAGACGGCTTAGCACGGCGTAGCACGGCGTAGCACGGCTTAGCACGGCTTAGCAGTGCTCATTTGCATGCGCCTTGTAGTCAGAAAATCATCTCAAAATACGCTTTAAAATTCTCTTGTGCCAAAACGTACAGCATCAATATGTGTTTTGAACCTTTCTCTATCGATCTATAACAAAATTTTTTTTTCAATTTCCCGAAATGAAAGACGGCTTAGCACGGCTTACCACGGCTTACCACGGCTTAGCACGGCTTAGCATTGCTCATTTGCATGCGCCTTGTACTCGGAAAATCATCTCAAAATACGCTATAAAATTCTTTTAGCCAAAACGTTCAGCATCAATATGCGTTTTGAACCTTTCTCTATCGATCTATAACAAAATTTTTTTTTTCAATTTCCCGAAATGAAAGACGGCTTAGCACGGCTTAGCATTGCTCATTTGCATGCGCCTTGTACTCAGAAAATCATCTGAAAATACACTTTAAAATTCTCTTTAGCCAAAACGTTCAGCATCAATATGCGTTTTGAACCTTTCTCTATCGATGTATAACAAAATTTTTTTTTTCAATTTCCCGAAATGAAAGACGGCTTAGCACGGCTTAGCACGCCTTATATAGCATTGCTCATTTGCATGCGCCTTGTACTCAGAAAATCATCTGAAAATACACTTTAAAATTCTCTTTAGCCAAAACGTTCAGCATCAATATGCGTTTTGAACCTTTCTCTATCGATGTATAACAAAATTTTTTTTTTCAATTTCCCGAAATGAAAGACGGCTTAGCACGGCGTAGCACGGCGTAGCACGGCTTAGCAGTGCTCATTTGCATGCGCCTTGTAGTCAGAAAATCATCTCAAAATACGCTTTAAAATTCTCTTGTGCCAAAACGTACAGCATCAATATGTGTTTTGAACCTTTCTCTATCGATCTATAACAAAATTTTTTTTTCAATTTCCCGAAATGAAAGACGGCTTAGCACGGCTTACCACGGCTTACCACGGCTTAGCACGGCTTAGCATTGCTCATTTGCATGCGCCTTGTACTCGGAAAATCATCTCAAAATGCGCTTTAAAATTCTCTTTAGCCAAAACGTTCAGCATCAATATGCGTTTTGAACCTTTCTCTATCGATCTATAACAAATTTTTTTTTTTCAATTTCCCGAAATGAAAGACGGCTTAGCACGGCTTAGCATTGCTCATTTGCATGCGCCTTGTACTCAGAAAATCATCTGAAAATACACTTTAAAATTCTCTTTAGCCAAAACGTTCAGCATCAATATGCGTTTTGAACCTTTCTCTATCGATGTATAACAAAATTTTTTTTTTCAATTTCCCGAAATGAAAGACGGCTTAGCACGGCGTAGCACGGCGTAGCACGGCTTAGCAGTGCTCATTTGCATGCGCCTTGTAGTCAGAAAATTATCTCAAAATACGCTTTAAAATTCTCTTGTGCCAAAACGTACAGCATCAATATGTGTTTTGAACCTTTCTCTATCGATCTATAACAAAATTTTTTTTTTCAATTTCCCGAAATGAAAGACGGCTTAGCACGGCTTACCACGGCTTACCACGGCTTAGCACGGCTTAGCATTGCTCATTTGCATGCGCCTTGTACTCAGAAAATCATCTCAAAATGCGCTTTAAAATTCTCTTTAGCCAAAACGTTCAGCATCAATATGCGTTTTGAACCTTTCTCTATCGATCTATAACAAATTTTTTTTTTTCAATTTCCCGAAATGAAAGACGGCTTAGCACGGCTTAGCATTGCTCATTTGCATGCGCCTTGTACTCTGAAAATCATCTCAAAATACACTTTAAAATTCTCTTTAGCCAAAACGTTCAGCATCAATATGCGTTTTGAACCTTTCTCTATCGATCTATTACAAAATTTTTTTTTTCAATTTCCCGAAATGAAAGGTAGGTAGGTAGGTAGGTAATACTTTATTTAAAATTAACAGAAAGAAGAACACGCTAGCCCCATCAACTCTAGGCTGGTTTCCATGGGGGGGCGTGTTTAGATCTTAAAAATCATTAAAAGGAAAATTTAAACTAAATATTAGTACACACATACTGTACACGTTACTATATACAAATAATTAGGAAGCATGTCGCTGTCCAACAATTGATTTAAACGAATGGGGCGACTCGGCCAATTTTGCTTCGTTTGGGAGTTGATTCCAGAGCATAGCGCCGCTATATTTAAAACTTTTTTTAAGAAATTCTCGTTTCGGTTTAGGAATTGTTAGATCAGTTGCTGTGTTTCGAAGATGATAATTAGTTTGATCTATTTCTCTTCTCACGAATGACCCCCGGAGACCTGGCGCAGTGTGGTCGTTAAGTATTTTATACATTAATACTGACTTGGCACCAGACCGCCTATTTTCAAGTGTATCCCAAGAAAGCATGTTGAGAAGATCAGCTGAGCGAGTATCATAATTACCACCCGTTAGGACTCTTGCTGCACGAGACTGAAATCTTTGCAACTTGTCTCTTAGCAACTTACCACAAGTGTCCCAAAGGGGGGAACAATAATCAAAGTAGGACTGCACAAGACTTTTATAAATCGATTCTAAGGTATGCATTGGAACAAAGGGCTTTATACGTTTCATAGCGCCAATAGCAGCGCTCGCCTTTTTGCATATCATTTCAATGTGACTATCCCAATTAAGGGTTTCGTCTAGTTTTACTCCTAGGCACATTTGTGTAGCAATTCGTGATATGGGTTTTGCATTAGCCACAACGGGTTCCTCACACATTATCTTATTAAGATTATACGGGGAGCCAATAAACATCATTTTACATTTTGATGGATGCATCTGCAGCCTATTTTCTTTAAGCCAGTTACAGACATGGGCAAGATCTGAATTTAAATTTACAACAAGTTTGTTTACATCGTAGGAAGATGAAAAGATTTGAGTATCATCCGCGTACATGCATGGATTAGTTGATTTCAAACAATCGGGCAAATCATTAATATATAATAGGAACAGCAATGGTCCCAGTATAGATCCCTGGGGCACTCCACAGGTGATAATTTTATTACTAGATAATTCTCCATTAACATTACATTGCTGTTCTCTATTTGTTAAATATGACTCAAACCATTTTAATTCTACGCCAAAAATTCCAAATTGCTCATTCATTTTATTTAACAAAATGCGATGGTTTATAGAGTCAAATGCCTTTTTGATATCTATGAACACAACCCCATTTAACTTTCCATTGTCCATATTTTCTAGCCACTCATCACACATTTGGATGAGGGCAGTTACAGTTGAATGCTTTGGACGAAATCCAGATTGAAACTTTGACAGAAGAGAGCTTTCAGACAAGTATCTATATACTTGACGGAAAACTTCCTTCTCAAAGGCTTTACTCACCACCGGTAAAATTGAAATAGGCCGATAGTTCTCACATTGTCTTTTATCCCCGGATTTAAATATTGGCGTAACACGAGCACGCTTCCATTCATCTATATATACGCCTGTTGCAAGCGACAGATTGAAAATGAATGTCAACGAGGGTGCAATTATGTTTGCAGATAATTTTAGAATTTTAGCAGGAATTTTATCAAGACCTGTTGCTTTACATGCTTTTAGGCCTCTTAGGGTCGAGGCAACACTATCAACGGATATTGGAGATACTTTAAAAAAAGTATCTGAGGATTGATTAATATTATAGTTTATGGGCTGATTATCAACATTACTACAGGACTCGTCTACATATTCTGCTGCTAGCCTCGACCCAATACTAATGAAATAGTCATTAAATGCATCTGCAATAGATTTAGGATCCAAACTACAAATATAAACATACAGTATATAAATACTTTATAATTACAGTGTCAGACCAAATCAGCGGCATATAGTTCAAAGTGTTTTAACGAAGTCTAGCATATGTGTAATTAGAAATGTCCACCTCGTTAGCACAACTCCAATCTTTATAATATTTGTGATGTTACTCTGAGTGTATATCCACACCGGGCGAGCTTGAAAAATATGCCCGGCCACGGTGGGAATCGAACCTACGACCTTTGGAATACTCTATAGCCCAATGCTCTGCCAACTGAGCTACGCGGTCAGAGTATACACGTTTACTTTTTCTCCTATACATAAATGTTTTACAACATGCAGCCAGGATTCTATACCTCATTATTCCCTATTTGTTGTAAAATTGCCTCTTATAATCAAGGCTTATTGAGGCCGATTTCTTCGATGTTAGAAGAAAAAATTAGTGCGGTCTATGCAATAGAAACGTTTCATAGAAAACAATTTGATCCAAATTACACGCACCTGGCTAGAACTTATACTATATACTCAAGATCTTGAAAGATTTGTGTTCAAATCCAATTTTAAAATCTCTCAAAAACTTTAAAAGAAATTGGTCATTAAATTAGATGTTCAAACCATCTGCTATACACTACAGAAAAGTATACGACAGTATTCTTAGCTTATATTCTTGCCATATGCACTCAACTTGACTATAGTTAAAAGGTGGGTAGTATTAGGTAGTATTCTACAATAAGCTGCCGTGGTTTGTATCTGCATGAACTACCTGAAAAAGGTATCTCAAATGTGGTTGTCCAATGTAGGTAGTATTCTACAAGCTGTCGTATTTCGTGTCTGAACTACCTGAAAAAGATATTTCAAATGTGGTTGTCCAATGTAAGTAGTATTCTACAATAAGCTGTCGTATTTCGTGTCTGAACTACCTGAAAAAGATATTTCAAATGTGGTTGTCCAATGTAGGTAGTGTTCTACAATGAGCTGTCGTAGCATGTCTGAGCTATTAGCTATACCTGGATATACAGTATATACAAAGTATAAAACGTACCTTTTCAGTACAATGATGTTTATTCCTGTAAACTTTCTATACGATCTGTTCAGTACAGGCAGATCTTTGTTCTACTGCGTTTACAGCAATATCTCGGCAACTAAAAACTGACAATAAATTAATAATTCTGCATGTGTTACTTGTCGTTATAATGACATCATTCACACGCTTAATATTCGTTGATAGAAACAATTAGTGTCTTTGAAAAGCTTGCGAAATTAACATGTAAGAACACCCACACCCGTTTCAACGTTGCTTTATGTGTGAGAGAGTTCTCAATAACAAAATAGAAACAAAACCACTTGAGATAAAATGTCCATTTTAGTCTCACAGCATTGAATAGGGAGAATGGGAATTATGTTGCCGTCTCAATGTTGCCACTTTAGTTAGCACCGAAGCTGTCTTCATTAAGACGGAACAGCAGCTGAACTCCATAAAGGTGAGAATCCAGGTCGCCATCTAATTCCCACGCTTTTGTTGAGCGCTGCAAATCTCAGTCTTTGTAATTCACAAAAAATCTTACCAAGATATTTTGGCTCAAACTTGCTAGAATAGCTAACTTCCTATCAGGCGTTCATAGTTGTACATAACATATCGCCAAAGCTGTAATATCGCATAGTTAATCAGTTATCAGTCGAATCATTCAAGGTATTTATAATGGGGGTGGTTCTCGCAGAGTAGTAGCGAAGTGGGGGCACGGGATGAACTTGTAAATGACCCCTTTCGTTCTCACTCCCCCCGCCGTGCATGTGAAGTTCCAAATCCTTCTGGGCTAGAGGTCGCCCGTTCACGTATACTCATCCCAACAACCCCTTGACGCTTCGCCCATCTAAGGTAGTAGTAGTACTTTATATTCGCCTGACATTGCCTGTGTAAGAGGCAGCTGCTACCCAAAGTTCAAAGCGGGTGGAAGAAAACGATTCAGAAAATACGATTGTTTAGGTTTTTTAAAACAATATATTGGGACTGATTACTTCGTTACAAAATAATCATCCTTTCCTATAATGTTAATTTTCTTTCTAAATTCAACAATGTGCGATTGATTTATTAATCTTGCTTATTGTTCACTGGATAAAAGGTTCACACATTTATGTTTTACAGGTAGGCGCGGCTACAAAAAATTGCCGTATAAATATTATGGAAATTTCGAATGTAAATTTGATACATTTATTGTTACATGCACAGTTGAAAAAAATGAAACTATAGGCTCTCTGGCAGCTGAGGCCCTGCGATTCCGGTGCAGCGTTCCAACCAACTAATGCCCAAAATCCTGGTATATATATATATATATATATATACATACATATACATATACGTATACATATACATATACATATACATATACATATACATATACATATACATATACATATACATATACATATACATATACATATACATATATATATATATATATATATATATATAATTTAATTTCTTAACTTAAAATATAGTGACTATATTTTAAGTTAAGAAATTAAATTATTTGCTCTACGTTATTAAATGAAATTGAGCACTCTTTCTACACTGTAAAATTTGATCATCTTTGGTCTCATTAATATTATATATATATATATATATATATATATATATATATATATATATATATATATATATATATATATATATATATATATATATATATATATATATATATACAGCTAATTCAAAAAAGGTTGTCCTTTGCAAACCTCAAACTCTAAACCTTAAACCTTAAAAAAAAGTGAAGTCAGCTTCGTGTGAACCGCGCAGACAAAACCAATAGAAAGGGACTGGAACTGATGTCCAATAGCTCTTCAATTTCCGCCATCTTGCCAAGGCGTGTGCCGAAATTTCGTATTTTGACTTCGATTTAAAGAACAACAGTATGGTTTTATGCACTGTTAACCTGGTTAGCGATGCGGTCTGTTAGAAAAAACTGGATTTAGCTGGGGAAAAATGGTATAAAAGCTGTTTACGACCTTCAGAGCTATTGGACGTCAATGGCCGCCACCTTGGCTTCACTTTTCTCATAGGTCGAATGCCTGAAGTTCGTGCTCCAGATATATATAAAGCGCAGTGCCGTTGACCAAGTAGGGCAGCAACAAGGCCCTATAGTCTGTAGTCTTGCTTGACAATTTCACAATCATGTTACTATCTTATTATACGTCTCGATTTTATTTCTGTTTTTGTAATTGCCTTTCCAAATCAAAAAAGTGGATTTGATAAAGAAATCCCCCCCCCCCTTGCATCCTTTTACCAAGGATAGGAGGGGTGTACACCCCCTGTACCCAGTAAATCTATCCATTCATGTATTGTGATGTAAAGCCTGGTTTACACTATCAAAGTTTCTGTTGATCACAGTAGGAATTTTGCAAAGGTAAATTCTACGTTTTGAAGGATTTGTAAGAAATGTTTGAGGGAACTTACTCAGTGTTTAAAACCTAGTCAGTTTCCTTCAAACATCTCTAACAAATCCTTCATCTTACAAATCCTTACAAATCCGAATTTACCTATGCAAAATTCCTGCTGTGATCACACAAACTTTAATAGTGTAAACCTGTGGCCTTTAGATTATAAAATACTTTCAAAGAGTAGAACATGAAAAGCAAAGAACATGTACGAAGTACAAAAGTCTTACTTATTCTTCAGTTCCTGATTGTATTCTACAGGTTCTTCGGGAACCGAACGCCGTCTGTGCAAACGATTTGTTTATTGGAACGGTTTTCTAAATTAAAGAGAAGAGCATGATTAAAATATAGTATAGAGTGCATGATATAGAATATACAGAATAAAAGAGAACAGAATTGTGAAATTCATTACAAGAGAACTCTCTTATTTACGCTATATACGTTGATGCGTCGTGTCATCCAGAGATCTCCGCACTGCAACTGTCAGTGATAAAACCAATAACTCAAATACGAGTGTTTATTTCGCTGTTCAAATATCACAGTTAACAACGCCCGCAATCTCGGCTTGTCGTCTAATAATGTTCAAATTAACCCACCGCTACTCTAGAAGAAATCCGCAACAAATGAAGCTCGCTAATTTCGTTTAACATCGACGTGAAAATGAATTCGGGTGGTTTAATGGGATCAGGAAAACTCGTCATGTGTACAACTTTAATAGAACTTATTTATATGCTTAATAAGATGCAGCAACTATAACTTCTCAACCAATAGTCTGCAGGGCTCGACACGCGGAAGTGTTTTCAATCGCATTTTTAATCTTTATGGAGCAGATATCGAAATGTTCATATATTTTAACGTTTCTTCTTTCAAATTATGTTAGTTTTGGTAACACATAGTTCGTTGCTATGACAAGTTTGACAACACAGGCATACGATATTCACTATAAAATACCCTCATTCCTTTGCCTAGTTGGAAAAAAAGCGCAGTGACCCTCCATTTGTTTGTGCATTAATAGCATTATTATACTTTGAACATAGGCTAACAGTAAGCAAAAATATAAAAAAACTCTCTAATACCATTTTCTTTAATTAAAAACGCAAAAATATTGTTTTCTGTGATAAAACGTTTTTGGCATTGCAGAATATTTTATTTTTGGTATAAAGAAAGCGTTTTGCGGTACAATACAACGTGCAAAATTACGATAGTTTAAGATAAAAAAGATCACGAGACAATTTACATCTATCGTCGGCCCAGGTTTCCTTAAGGCCCTGTCACACTATTGCGTATGAGAGAAACGTATAATTTTCATACGCACAATAATTTTCATCCTTTGAAATGCCAGCGTATGAGTACCGTACATCTGGCGTACCTCTAGCGTATTCAGCGTGTGCCTAGAGTATGCTTATCGTATAAAGCATACGTCCAATACGCACAAAATTTTTGAACATGCTTAAAAAAATTTTCTGCCTCGCCGTATGCCAACGTATGCCACCGTACGCGACCGTGCTTGAAACGTATACAACGTATGCCTAACGTACCCTTAGCGTATGTCGGCGTATACGGGCGTATGAGTGATATTTTTCATACGCTGGAATACGCTAGTACGATACGCAATAGTGTGACAGAGCCTTTACCTCACAGCAATGCACTTAGTGTATTATGCTTTGCCAGCCCAAACCCAAGTTCAACGCATCAGTCATCGAACTATAACAAACATCACGAAATTAATTCGTTTGTATTTACTTCATTTGGAAATAAAGAAATAATTTGAAATAAATTAAAAAGGTTGAGTTGGTCAATTTTTCTTGCCTCAATTTTTTGCCCTACATCAATTGTGTTCAATTAACATACCTTTAAAGTCTCATTGTCCTAAACTAGCCAGATTGAAGATTTCCCATAGTCTGACATGCCCATGATCGTGTAATGAAAGCCAGCATGATTTACGATGGGAAACCAAATTTTCAAGACAATCCGCACTGGACATTAAAATATGATAACTACTACATGCCGAAAAAATCAACAAAAGGAATATCAAGATTATTTTTAAAAAAACCAAATAAAATCCAAGTCAAATTTTTTTTATTATTTTGTCAAGACGATTCTCCTGCCTTGAAGTTGATGATGTGATAACAATGCAATAGACGAGAAAATTACATATTTGATTGGAATTGATTTCATTCTTCATTAACGTGATAAAAACGCATTTGCGTCACCCTGTTATTTTCGATAAATGAATAAATCACGTTTTTAAAAGATTTTCAAAAAGATAAGGCCTTGCTACTTGAAATAGAAATGAAATTACAAATGCTTCATTTAGATTATATCGAAAGTTCTATAAATATCTATCAAATTAATATATTTTCGTACTCGAGACTCTGGCGTCGGTGGTGGTATAAATTATGAACAATATTCATGCCTTATTGGGTAATGGCTTTTGAAAGCAAGAAATTAAAAAGTTAAGAAAAAGATCTTGAACGAAATCTTTCAATACGTCTAGAAATTTTAGTTGTAAAATGTAAGAAATGTAAGAATCATTATGGCATTATCCAAGGTTTTTAATGAATTTGATTGCTTGTTCGTTTTGGAACAAGAAGATCTATTATGGTGTAAATGGAATTGAACAACATGATAGTATTAATAATGATTCAATGAAGCACTCAAACATACCAGCAAGTTTTCAAACACCAGATAACTCTTCTCATAAAACCATTAACTGTAACTTCTTTTACAATGTCAACCAGACATACCTATATAATGAAGAAATCCAGCCACAAACTCAAGACAGTATATATTATATGATATACTGTTTAAAATAGCTGCCAATTCAGTTCAAACGGCAGCATACAATGAATGGTCGGTATTTTAATCGCGTCAAAAGAAAAAAAATCCAAATGAACTTGTACAAATATGTCAGAACACGGCTAAATTAATACGAGGTAGGGAGTTCCTGGTTGCGGAATTAACATGTACAACCTATCCTGTTTATGCAAAAATGATTTATTTTTTTGATTTTGCTGCATGGAACCTTATCACAGATTTAAATACAGATTTCTGTTTCTAAGATAACATATCTAATTCTCGTACTTTGTTTACCGCCATTCAAAGTGTTTATTTTGAATTATATTCCGACCATTTCAACCTTCAGTATATGTGATTTATTGTAACATTACATGTATGCCCAATTACAATGGATTTTACTGTACAAGTTTGTGATCTTTAATTAACGACAGCTGCAAAACATTTTATGTAAATATTTGAATACAGTAATAGAGATCATCCAATTTAGTATTCAAACTTATACCGAATGTAAATATAAGATATAGCTTACCACAGGCCACAATTTTTCTAGTCTGCGAAAACAGCCCGCGCTACTTTGATGGTCGTTTAATTAAACGTCATGTTACGAGCATCAAACTATAGCGGCTGTTTTCGCAGGCTACAATTTTCCCCGAGTATCAACAAGAATCCGTACTCTTTAGCACTTGTTTACATTCTTATTGAAATGTACAAAACATGTTGATTTAATAAGTTTGTCATGGGGGAGGGTTGGGTCGAAGGGAAGCTTTATAAACGACCCAACCGTTATTTACACGCAAGCGTTATTACCGAGCCAACCGTGATTTATTTAACTGTGATCAACTCACTTCTTCAACATATGTCTCATTTGTTTTTAAATTCAAGTTAAATTACAAAAATATACATTTTTAACAAGCAACTCATTATACGCACTGAATTTTATATGTTATTATACTTGATATCTCTTACGACGGACAAAGAGGCTTAAAGTTGCCGATCGTGCAAATGTACAACTCCAGACCGTTGCATTAGTTCACACAGAAGTAAAAAGGTTAAAATCTATGATAGCAAAAGTTAATGTACTTTAAAACTTTAAACACAGTCCCCTGAAGTAATAATGCTTCAAAACGTCAACAGAAGTTCTTTAAACCTTTACCCACTACGCTTATTTTAAAAATTATCTCTATTGGTTAAGTTTAAATGAAAGCTTTGGATTGATAGGGATACAACTACCCGAAAAATACAAGGAGAACTTCGACGTTTTGAGTGAATGCCGTTCATCCAAGAAATATCCCGACGTATTTTTTAGGGAGTTGCATCCATTTCTTAACAATGGTACTACCCACACAGACCGTTTAGAATGTTCGTTCAGAATGTCAGATAGATATGAAATAAAAGTCTATGGGTTAACAACTTAATATCGATAGCAGCAGCAAAGGGTAATATGCTTTAGGCGTGCACGCATGTCCTTTCTACGATTGATCTCTATGGGTTCTGTTTAAAATGTTCTGTAAGAATGTCAGATAGAAACTGGTCTCCCTCGTCGCTCGCGTCAACTGAACGTTTGCGAATCTTCTTCTTTATCTCCTCCGCTTTACCTGCGTCCAGCGGTAAATCTGAGAAAGTATGCGCAGCCTCGTCAGCCTGGGGACCAACTGCCGGGTGCATTTCGCCGTACTCGTTTAGTTCCGTACGAACTGAGGTTATGAGGTCTAGAAATTAGTAGAAGTTTAAGTTTTAATTTATATTTAGTTGAAGTTTTAATTTATATTTAGTTGAAGTTTTAATCTATACTTATAGTTTAGTTTTTAGTGTGTGAGTTTAGAACTAGGCTATGATCACGTTTCATCTTTGTTTAGTTAATCCACTGAGGAAAATTTGTGTCACGCAAAATATTCTCCAAACATTATCATTTTGTGAACTCGATGATGCTGTTGAAGAGCAAGATACAAATTCAAGGTGACACTTCGACTCGATTCCATACTCAATGACTTTGGTAATCGTCTTGTCAATCATCCTGAATTTTGTGTTTTGTTTTTAATGACTCTTTAGCCTTAATCATTTCCTTGCGCGCACAGTAATTACAAGTTAATAGTTTTAAAAAACATGTATTTAGTTGATACATTTTTATGACCGGCATGTTGATATAGTTTCATGCTTGGCACGACACGAAACCGGAGTTTCCTGGGGGAGAGCTTCCAATTACAGGGGCGTGGGACACCAATTAAATTAATTTTGTAATCTTTTGTACTATAATTACTGGAAAAGCCTTTATCGGAAAACAATACAAAATACTCACTGTTTACGCTGCTAGTGCCAGTCTCTTTAATGTCCTGTCGTATTTCGCTCGTCACTTGATCTTTCTGTTCAGGTGGGATTGCGAGACCGTTGGCAACATCTGTGGCGAGTTTCTCGATATCTTCTTTGAATGAACCAATAGATGTCGACTGCTTCATCACGTCAATAACTCCACCAATAACGTTCTCGATTCCTGTAAACACAAGTTAACACAAGCTTTTGTAACGTAGAGTAAAGAGAGTGCTCAATACTTAAAATTCAGTAGAGCGAATGTAATCACTGTTCTTTACTTAAAATGTTTTTTGTCTCTACTTAAAATGTTTTTTGTCTTTAAAAACCTTAATTATAAATATTTTAAGTAAGAACAGTAATTACATATAACTATATATTATATATTATATATTATATATTATATATTATATATATTATATATATTATATATATATATATATATATATATATATATATATATATATATATATATATATATATATATATATATATATATATATATATATATATAATATATATTCACCTTCTTGAACCTTGCTGTGATACAAGCTCTTGTCAAAGCCAACACTTCGCTGCAAGAAAGAGTAAAATTATGTTAGTTCAGCTCCGACATTTTTCATCCAATTTTTTTCATTTTTCATCCCTTAAGAGTATGGTATGTAAAGAAAGTGTCGGCAGAATAAAATTCGGGCCACACTCACGTTTCTCTGCGACTACTTTTTAGAGAACATGGCCCTGTATCCTGTTATCCTTGTGTAACATGGTGTTTAACTATACTGCAAACCTTTTCAGTCTTCCTTGACTTTCTTGTTCTCATCATTTCTTTGTCTTCCTCCTCTTCTTCATCATCAGCGTCACGACTATGTCTTGTCACCTCCTTGTCCGATATGTCCCTGGTTAGCAATTCTACAAAAACCGAGTGACACTTAAGCCCTGGGCAAACTAGGAAACATTGTTGCGGAAACATTTGTGATTCTCGATGTTTCCTCAAATGTTTCCCTGTTTTCTCACCCGTGGAAACATTGTTGCGGCAACAAAATTTGCTTCCCGAGAAGCAAAAATGTTTCCTAGCGAATTCAAAAACATTTGATGTTTCCCTATGTTTCTCACTAATGTTTCCTAGTGTTTGCCCACTCTGGGAAACACGGCGAAACATTGGTAGGAAACAATGTTTCCGCAACAATGTTTCCTAGTTTGCCCAGGGCTTTAGTCTGGTTGTCTTAAATAAGGGATTTACACTCCTAGCCATATATAGCAACAGGTCATGCTATGTAAATTTTGATCTGCATTATTCAAACCATTAGAAATTCATGGTTGCTTTCATTTACAGTTATGTATAATCTATCTCTAGAAAATAGTGTAGTTTTTTGCCGAATCCACGCAATCTCGTACCCAGAACCATCGTTAGCTCTGAGTACGAGATTGGCTGAATCGTGCACTGTGACTTATTTCAATACATCAAAATAATCCTGCCTCAAATCTCGTCCTGCCAAAGCGGGATCATATAAACAGCCCCTTATTCAGCAAATTGTGCATGCTGTCTTTGATCCCTTGGGAGTGACGCAGCACTTTCCTTGCGATAGTAACTTCTAGTCTTTAACCTATTTTGATGATGTAGGTTTATTAGCAAAGCATGACCAGTTGCCATGGTCACAGAATAGGGTACACAGAAGGCCGACTTCTTGGTTTTTCCTATGATTTTCCTATGATTTTGGCGTAACCCGTAATTCGTCATCAAATGCTGACGCCATGGTCCTAGCCAGTGCGCGTTTGAGAGGCATTCACCCCCCTGATAATATTCAAAATGGCGGATGTCCAGGGGGGGAATGCCTCTCAAACGCGCACTGGCTAGGACCATTGCGTCAGCATTTTGATGATGAATCATGGCGTGGCAGCGGTTACTCGAGTCGACCTTCTGTGTGCCTTATTCTGTGCCATGGCTCTAGCTTCGCCATCATCGTACCTCTCCGTGAAGGTTCGGCTACAGCCATCTTTGGATTAGTGGCATCACTGCTGTCCGCCATTGCTCTTAACGCCATCTTCTTACGGCCGTCAAAATCTTCTGGTTCCAAAGATCGTCGACTTCTCTTCAACGTTTTCCCGTCTTGTGGTTTCGACACAAACTCCCCGTCGCCTTCCTCGTCGATAATCTCCCGTTTGTATTCAAACTTCAGT
Source organism: Paramuricea clavata (assembly GCA_902702795.2). Lineage (NCBI taxonomy): Eukaryota > Metazoa > Cnidaria > Anthozoa > Malacalcyonacea > Plexauridae > Paramuricea > Paramuricea clavata. Next base: position 22,087 of record CACRXK020000590.1, read on the forward strand.
TTTTCCACTGCAAAGAAAGTATAGAAACTTCCTGTAGCCTTAACATGTATTCATATATTCTAACTTGAACTAACAGAACTGACCAATTTAATATTATTTTTAAAACAATATACTTACATTCTTTTGTTACTAATCTCTATCTTTATTACCATTTTCTGTCAATTGCGGCATAAAATTTCAATGTTGACCCAGAGTGGCTCAAATTATTTACTAGGTTATCTGATTAGTTTAACTTTGGTTAATTCAGATAACCTGTGCCATTTCGGTTACAATACAATTAGAACAATAGGGCCATTTATACGTGACAAAATAAGTCGCGACTTACATAAGACGCGACTTAAATACGTGGAGTTATCGCATAAATGGTTCTCTACGGCTTTGGTCTTATTTATTTGCTATAGCTATAATGTTGTTTTGGTTGTTTTTGTTTTAATATGCAAGGCATTAAATTTTACGTTGTTTCAAGTTTCTGGCATGTGTAGTTAGACTTTTTGTTCAAAATTTCTTATTTAAGACGCGACTTAAATAAGAACAGCTAAAAGACCTGTTCTTATGTAAGACGCGTCTTATCCAAGACGCGTCTTACATAAGAATTTTGTACCTTTTATACCACAAACTCGCGTCTTACTTAAGTCGCGTCTTATGTAAGTCGCGTCTTATTTTGTTCCGTATAAATGGCCCTAATGTGTAACTTATATATATTTCTATGGCGCTAATTATACTATTATGTCTATTCCATTCCTGAATATTGAGTCTGGACCCCTTAATGAATGATAGTACCCGGACCACGGCATTTGCTCATGGGTCATACCTGGTTTATTCTCATCCTCCACTGATCTGTACTCTCTGTCGTATCCGCCAACATTACCAAGATAAGCCATGAGGAGATTTCGACCATCGCCTTCCTCCGCAGATCTTTTATCCACGTTGTTCTTGTCCTCCACTATCTCGTCTACGGCTGGAAAGAAGTTATGAGATGAATAAATAAAACGTGTTTACGCCACAGTGAACAGTGCACATGCCTCTGACAGCTCTACGTCCGAGGTTTGAATCGTCTTACAGACGATTATAACTTCACCTCCGTGAGTTCTTCCAGTTCGACTATGACTACGTTTATACTATACCAGATAGCTTTCCGTAGCGGCGCGAAAAAGCACCTATCCGATACGGAGTGTACAACTTTCAGAAGCTGAGCGAAACAACATCTCTCCGTTGCAATAATTCCTCTGAAAATAGCGTTCCAAAAATGTACGGATTGGTGTATTATAAGGTATCCGGTACAATGTAAACGTAGCCGATATTTATACTGTTTGTCGTCCATTGTTACCTTTGAGAGCTTTCTGGGCATCTGCTTTGTCTTTGGCGAGGTCTTCCGAACTAATTTCTCGCTTATCCTTTCCTGTGAACAAAACAAAGAAAAAATAAAGAGCTGGTTTGATACGACCCAACTTGCCGTGTTCAACTAGTTTTATATAAAGATATGCCTTACCTGAAGGTAACAACTTCTTGGCAGCTGTTGGGAAAGAAAACAAAACATTGATTCGGTACTTGAACACATCCATATATGTACTGAGAAAACAGAAACTAAAAATCGGATCAAACTTACCTTTTAGTGCCGATGAAGCGGCTTTCATCAAATGATTTGCAACTTCAGCTAAGCAAAATCGAAATACAAACCAAGTTAAGTTTGACAAAATTCTTAACTTAAACTGATATGGATAAACAGATTTCCATACCATGTTCTTTTTCATCATCTTTTTCAGATTTCCCATCTTTCTTGCCCTTGTCTTCGTGTTTTTTATTATCACGTTCATCATCGTCATCTTCATCATCGTCGTCTTGTAGCGCCGAGAACTCGTCAAGATCATGATGTTGACCATCTAAACAATATATGCAATTTCGAAATGTCTGTATAGTAGAATTCCTAACTTTCAAATCACAAAGAACATACCAACTGAGTAGATAGAGTTATGCCAGAATGATCCACAGAAGCGATTCTTATCGCCATAGCAACGGCTGCTACATTCTGAGTCTGGTACCCGGCCATACTTGCCGAATTTGTTTCCACAGAAACACAGATACGAGTACTGAACACCAGCAAAGCGATAGCCTTCTTTCTTACACGTGTGCAGACACCACTCAGGTGTCATCTCAAACTTCGAGAAATGTTTCTTCATGTCACGGTGTGGTTTCCTGTCCTTGTAACAGCCTTGGTAAGCTGGTAAGTAATGGAAAATGAGTACAAAGTTAAGGGGCCAAGAAATAAGGGGCCAGTTGTTTGAATACTGATCAGCTTAACCCTTGCTTAACCCTATAGGTTAACCTAAAATAGGCAATTCCATGCAGCTATAGACTAAATTTTAATCTAGGCAAGAAGAACAAAATCCATCACCACAGCTAGAAAGAGCATGTTCAAATTAGTAAAATTGCAAAGTTTGGTTGCGAAATGTTGTAAAATGAGGAAAATATAGCCCTGTGAAGTTCGCAAATTTTGTATATATTTGTATTACGCGCGTGAAAAATAACCATTTTTGAGCCGAAAGTTGTTATTTTTACCGCGCGTAATACAAATCTATACAAAATTTGGGAACTTCGCAGGGCTATATTTTCCTCATTTTACAAAATGTCGCAACCAAACTTTGCAATTTTACTAATTTTAACATGCTCTTTCTAGCTGTGGTGATGGATTTTGTTCTTCTTGCCTAGATCAAAATTTAATCTATAGCTGGAATTGCCTATTCAAAGCAGTCTTTCCAACAGCATGTTTATAACTTTGGAAATATTTCTTAATCTGGACCTCTCTATAATAAAGCGGTATACCTTCATGTTTTTCCGTCAAAGGCAGATTTTCTCCCGTCATCTCACGATCCACTTGATCGGCAAACTGCGCAAACTCCGAGGCGGGATTTTCCGACTGCGATTTCTCCATCTTGGTCGCAGTTCTCACTGGAGCCATTCTGGGGCCAGGTTTCTCTGAGGGAAAAAGATATATATTCAACCGGAAGTCAATCGAGCCGTTATTGATGGCGAGTGATGGCGTCAGCAGATCTTCCTTGAAATCAACAACGGCCGTTAATGCAGTTTTATGTTCGTGATTTCAATTTTCAAATAAGAAGGGCTGTCGCCCGAGACTGTCGTCATTACTCCCATCTATAACGGTCCAATAGAACCGATAAAGGATGGACGGTGAACACATGAAATAAAAAACATGAAGCAGAAAAGAACTCCCAATATTGTACCTCCTCTGACCAATGTGTCCCTGAAAACGGGCATATTTCCCAAGTAGTCCTTCGCTATCTGTTCATATAACGGTTTAAGAGGATATTTTGTATTCTCCTTGAATTTAATTGTGAACCTCACATCAACCTTGCCTCTATCCTCTCTGGGAAAGATATAACAAAAACAACAATTACAAACAGAACATTTATAGCTAAAATGTATGTTACCTTGAATTACCTGATCTTGTCAATAGAGACGCTGTCGAAATTTTTCTTCGTTTCAAAGACACGATTCAACTACAAGAAAAGAAATCATTGTTTTTCTTAACAATACGCCAATCAAGGGAGTGAACAAACCTCTGAGAAAGCGAGAACGAAAGAAAGAAAGAAGGAAGGAATGAAATCTGCTTACTTCTCGTTTTGCTTCTGTCCTGAACACTCTGAAGCGGGTTGATTTCCTCTTTTCGAAATCGGCCGACCAACTTTGTTTGAAAAGCAGGGAAACTGTGACAGATTTTTTCTTGCCTGAAACGAAAACATACATATAGTCTTGAGGCAATGTCAGCTCTATCAGTTATAAACTGTTCACTTTAGACAACTGTTCACTCTATGGGTCATCCTTAACTGGTTCAGTGTATTTGCGTGAGGAAACCTAAACTAACTTTATTGATGCTGCATATATAGCTCTATCAGTTCTAAACTGTTCAAAATAGGATCATATCTTATTGATCCAGTGTTACTACAGGAGGAAACCTAAACTAAACTGTCTAACTTTATTTATACTGGATAGCGCTATCAGTTCTAAACTGTTCTTCCTAGAGGTCCAGTAAGGATCATTTCTTATTGATCCAGTGTCACTACAGGAGTAAATCTAAACTAAACTAGCTTTATTTATACTGGATAGCTCTATCAGTTCTAAACTGTTCTTCTTAGAAGTCCAGCAAAGATCATCTCTTATTGATCCAGTGTTACTACAGGAGGAAACCTAAACTAAACTGTCTAACTTTATTTATACTGGATAGCTCTATCAGTTCTAAACTGTTCTCCCTAGAGGTCCAGCAAGGATCATTTCTTATTGATCCAGTGTTACTACAGGAGTAAATCTAAACTAAACTAAACTAACTTTATTTATATTGGATAGCTCTATCAGTACTAAATGTTCACTATTTGAACTGCATATTGAAGGAATCAAGCCCTGGTCTCATGAAAGGCACATGGCGTGGTGATGACATGCATACCTGTTGATTTATCGAGTTCATCTTGATGCAGAGGATAAGGTCTTGGCGCAGGTGGATGATAGTTGCCATTACGGCTTACATAGGGTCTTGGTTGTCTGTACATTTGATTATAGTAAGGATTATTTTGTCTTTGATCTTGTTGGAATTGGTTTGCAACTTGTTGCTGGGCATACTGTTGCTGCTGTTGTCGTTGTTGCTGTCGTTGCCGCTGCTGTTGTTGCTGTTGTCGTTGCTGCTGCTGCAGTTGTTGTCGTCGTAATTGTTGTTGCTGTTGTCGTTGTTGCTGCTGCTGGTTATACTGTTGTACGTTTGGTGCCATAGGTTGCGATACCGCTGGTACTTGTTGAGGCTGTACTGCAGGCGCTTGTTGAGCAACTGGAACACCGGCTCCCATTGATGTCATCGGAGAAATATTTCCCGCGCCCCCAAACTTGTTGAAATAGTTCATCGCTTCAATGGGAATAGGACCTGGTCCAGTTTCAGCAAGGTTTTTAGAAGCTTTCATTACTTCAGCATAAAGATTCGGTTTCTTTCTGGGGGTTTGGGGAGCATTTTGTGCTGAAGATTTACCACTAGGCATATCGTTAGCCAAAGGTCGCGCACCACCTGATTGCGCAGGTTGGGCAACCCCTGAAATTGCAGGTTGGGAAACAACTGCGGGTTGTGCTACACCTAAAACTGCAGGCTGTGATACAACTGCGGGCTGTGATACACCTGCGGGTTGTGCTACGCCGAGAACAGCAGGCGAAGACACCTGACCGGGCACAGATGCAAAGCTACCCACGACAGGACTCGATGCTGTGGTCTGGCCAGACACGGGCGGGGAGACTGAGGCCGGGTCAGTTGACGTGGCAGTAGTCACGATGGATGATGGAACAGTCTCCGAAGATGTCTCGGTGGTGGTCGTACTAGGATCGGTGGCGACAGTCTCCGAAGTTGTAGTTCTCGCACTCGCGTCATCAGCACCTGACATAATGTAAAATATCAAAATTATAAATTTACATCACATTGTCTGTTGAGTCTTAGACCAACTTTACAGATGTTTGAAAAAACACACAGTAAATATCATCTCACAACATTACGACTTGACAATATTTGTCAATAATGTTCAACATTAAAACATGACATTGGCCAGCCTTACCAAATATGTCCGAGATTTGATGTTCGATATCAATTATATGACGAAGAGAATCGTGAAACTCCTTTGGCTATTGGAAGAAAAAACGTGAAATAAATATTATATTATAAACAAAAGGTCAACTTTAATATTCAATCAGCAATGTACTTTCACTCAATCTATGATATAGCTGGGTACTGACCGGTTTTGACATCAACCATTCCACTAAATCTTGCACTTTGCCATCGTTTCCCTGCAAGAGAAAGATAGATAAAGATTATAGCGTTGTAAGTAAGAGCATTCTTTGGATAAATTCTCTCAAACTTACTGTGGACCGTTTGGCCTCCATTTTGCCTTTTGATTTCTTCTCATCTTCCACCATTCCAATGCTGTTGAAAAGATGCTCCAGTTCTGAACAGAATATCAAAATGATAATTGTTGAGTGTGCTGGTTGGAAAGCTTTATAAAGGCCATTTCCGTGCATCGGGCAACCTCAAAGTGTTTTTTATTCTGTGTTTTCAGGATCGGTTGTGTTCAGGGTCGGGGTTTCGATAGATAATTTGATTCTCACAGTAGGAATTTACATTAGGTAAATTCTAAGTTTTGAAGGATTTGTACGAAATGTGTGAGAGAACCGAGTGTTTAACACTGACTCAATTCCCTCAAACATTTCTTACAAATCCTTCAAAAGGGTCGAATTTGCCTAATATAAAATTTCTACTGTGATCACAGAAACTTTGATAATGTGAAACAGTCTTTACTCTATTACATAGTTCTAGACAATCTTGTACATGTATTTCCGATGGCTTAATCAGAGAATGGCGTATGGGGCTGGTTTTTCTTACCTTTCTTGTCAGCATCAGAGATTTTGGAATCACCCTTCCAGTTCATTCCAACATCATCTATAACGATTCAATAATATACAACATTGAAGTATGTTCACGAAATGGTTGGAACTACAGTAAGTTTAATTTATTGGTACTTAACCAATGGTACCACACACAAACTACTGTTATTATACCTTTTTCAGGCTGAGCTTCGTACGATCTTTTCTCTATAACGAAAAGAAGAACAATTTGAATAAAAGAAGGAAGTTTAAAAGAGAAAGAATTTACGAGTCAAGAATCACACCGTCACATACCTACAGGCTTATCTTGTGCACGGGAGAGAAGCGCCTGGAAGAACTGATCTAAAATTGGGGAAAGAAATAAGTATTTTGTTTTGCTGACATAGACTTTTATCACTAAATTTTAAAAACTGTAGCACTTATGTCGTTTCTAAAACCAAAAAGTTTAATATGGAATACATGGGAATTTTAAGTTGAACGGGCTGCATTCGTTCGATCTTACGCAAAATAAAGCCTCTCTGATGTGCCATTCTGATATGTAGTGAAGTGATTATCTATACTGTAACATAACAGGATAATGTCGTAATAATGTAACGAACCTTCTTCTTCAGAAGCACGCTTCTTCAGAGGAGGGAAATGTCGCTCGACTAAACATACAAGAAGATAAAAGTAGTTAGCTTCTGATAGCTTTTCTACAAGGGCAGCATGTTTAACTATATCCTCCTATACTAACTCTCCAGACGAAAGGTGTTGCTTGTAGTGTTTTTTTATCTTTTTCAAGTCCACCAGTTGTGTAAAGTTTAGGTAGTTTTCCACAATAGACAGCTACGGTGCGAAGGAGATTCATCTACCAAGATCTGCTTATATTATTCAAGTAGTTCAATATCCTTGACACCACAGCTCTACTTTACATTGGCACCGCGACCGTTCGAGTTTTCTACAATATACGTCGCCGCGGTTTGTGTCTGAACTATACCTGAACAAGATTCAATTAACACTTCCGCGTTGTGTGCTCGAATGATTCTCTTGAAGAGGCTAGTCTATTAACTTCCAGGTGAAAAGCATTCGTGTTGTATTTTAATCCTTTTCATGTTGTTTAGACGCAAAAAACCGGCAGTTTATTAATTTCGAGATTTTTGGGGCATCTCGTTCGATAGAACTTATAGTAGTAGGTGGCTTTCTTGTAGATGGAATTTTCTAACACAAATTTATATAGGCCCTCTGGCAAGAATCGAATCTACGGCTCTGCGATTCCGGTGCAGCGCTCTAACCAACTGAGTTACAGCGAGACAGTTGTCCAGCTTTAACCACAAATTCATGTATATATAATGGAGTGATGTCAGTTTACCTTTCCTAGTTTTTCTTGCTTTTAAAGTCGTCTGACCTTTCTCTTCGTCGTCGAACTCCGATCTCAACACGCGAATCAAAGTTCGATCTGATGGATCTAAACCACTCTCGGCAATAAAACTAGTTTCTGAAGTGAAGAACAACAAAATGTCGTAAAACAATCGCTTTATCATAAAGTTAATTCTTTTGTGAAATGATCCTTAGCGTATAGAACCATGGAATAAGTTAATACTGTTGATCAAAAGAGAATCAAATTATAAAAGTAAGAACTGATTCACATGAAGTCGGGAAAGCAGAAAATAAAACCCAAAATAGCATATATAGCTTGTAAATTTTAAAATTAAAAACTCAAGAACCAATAATAGTTACTGAATCATAGGCAATAAACAATATTCAATGACAAGCATATGTAAATTTCAAATTAATCAAAAATGAGAAAATTTGCGAAATAATGCTCAGAATTCTTACAAATTTGCTGCTAAAATGACGCATATTATAGCAATATAATATGCAATATACTTAATTTAATTAAAGTCTTTTGGTGAAGTCTTCATATACTCACGAAAAGAAATAATTAATCGATCTTAACGCTTTCCTATCTCGCAACGCGGCACAAGATAATTTCACTTCCTATACAGTTTAATGGTCATTACACTCTATCTATAACACACATTCCTATTGATTCTACTCCGCAGAAGAGTTAAAATACGATCGAAATAAATAACCGCATTTGCCGGCATGCAGGGAAGCAAGATCAGTCACGCCTCGTTGACTCACAAGCCAAAACTACTTAAAACTCTTCTCGTTTCTCTTCGCGTCTGACGCGCGTAATAAACAAACTTCAGTTCACATCAAACATCAACTTCATGGGAGAAACAACTGAGAAATAAAACTAGGTCGAACATTATTGAAATAGTTGCCAAGAAATAAAAGAAAACTTTAAAACGGGCGAAGTTCACGAAGGCTTGATAAGTACCTGTTGAGGAGATCAAACAGGAAAGTTGAAACTTTTTTAAAATCATAATTTAAGACTATCTACTATAACAAACAACGTACCGGTTTGCGGTCGACTTTGAACAATAACTACAATACAAAATAATGTCGTTATCCATAATATTCCACTTAATTTGTATCTGACTTTTGAAGCCATCTTTTAGTTTTATGCGATATTTTCGCTCGAGATTTTTTCGCCCTGATGAGCACCAGATCACATACTGTTACCCGATTGGCCGGTTGCTGTGAGGTCACGCATCAGATTTTGGCGCGCCTCTCTGGTGCCAGAGGTCTCTGATTGGCTAAAAATGAACCAATAACAACATAAAGTTTAAAACGTTGAGAGTGTGCATAGGACTAAATTTCTTTGGGCGATAATAAAAGTAGAGACCCTCCTAGAGGTCTAGTAAAGGTCTTTCCTTATTAATCCAGTTTTACTAGAGCAGAAACCTAAATTAAACTAACTTTATTTATATACTGGATTACTCTATCAGTTCTAAACTGTTCTCCCTAGAGGTTCATCCCTTATTGATCCAGTGTTACTACAGGAGGACAACTAAAACCTTTCCACTGGACAGTTTGAATTGTCAGACATACTTATGAATTGTCAGACATACCTGTGGTGTATGGTTTTTAGTGACTGATCGGTGGCTCACAATAGATGAATGACGTCATAACCAAAATGGTGTCTTACCTGTCAATGGTCAGGTCGGGAAAGATAAACAACTTCTCCGCCAGCAGTTTCTAAAAACTTCAATTTCAACAAGCTCTGCCCTTGCTCAATCGAGTTAAAACATCGTATAAAGAATAATTTAATAAACTAGAGACTGTAGAGTAAAATTCATTTGCACAGAACTTAATGTTAAGTAATATTTCATGGATGACAATTTTGAATTAATGAGTATATCAGAGTATCAGACACGAGACTCAGACTTTCAGCCTGTTTTCCACTTGCGATATTTTCTCATGCGAAATGCCTTTTCCATGCTTCATTGGTGGCAAAGGTCAATTCGCATGAAAATCTCCTTGTTGACAACAAGCTTAAAGGCCCATTTCCACCCAAGAAAATTTTCCATGGACAGAAAATGTTCCGAAAATATCATTGTTAAAAGTTGAAAATTTTCAACTTCAAAATTTTTTCCGACGTAAAATTTGTGTCGACCAATCACATTGTACAAAATTTTCTTTCTGCGGAAAATTTTCCTGAGTGGAAATGGGCCTTAAAGGCGGTTTTCCACTAGGCGAAATTGTTCGATCGAACCCAAATTTCTATTGTTCAAATTCAAAAGATTTCTGTTTAGTTCCATCTCAGTGCTTGTTAAGGCGGTATTCCACTAGGCGGAATTTTTCGACCGAATCGAAATTTTCTTTTGTCTTACAAGTTACAAGCACTCAGATGGAACTAAACAGAAATCTTTTGAATTTGAACAATAGAAATTTCGGTTCGATCGAAAAATTTCGCTTAGTGGAAAACCGCCATAAGACAAAAGAAAATTTCGATTCGGTCGAAAAATTTCGCCTGGTGGAAAACCGCCTTAATGAAATAAAAGATGAAAATTTTCAACTTAACTGACGTGAAATGTGTGTTGGCCAATCACATTTTACAAAATTTTCCTCAGTGGAAATGGGCCTTTTACCCCGGTTCCCAGAGGTTCTCATATCTTCCGCAACAAGAACCTCTGGAATCAGGGTATGGGCCTTTAAGCCTTAGATATATGTAACGTCCGGTCATTTTTCTTTAAGTTAATGTACAACTTTGACAGGGGGAGCATGGTTAATTCTTACTGTTGACGGTCCAGCCTTGGCTCTCGTTGTCTTGCCAGCATTCTGTGATGGTTGGGTGTTATGGATAGGTTTGGACTGTACGGCATCAGCACCAGAATGTCTTTGAACCAGAACTGAACTGACCGTGCTCGCACCTGGTGGGCCTGGACCTAGAGAAGCAAAATGTGTTGGTGGAACGATGAGCTCTATGTATATCTGGAGTGAGAACTCGAGTTGAAAAAGCGAAGCGAAGATGGCGGGAATTGAAGAGCTAGTGGACGTCAGTTCCAGTCCCTTTCTATAGTTTTTGACTGCGCGGTTAATGCTAAGCTGGCAAGGAGTGTGCCGCAATTTCGTATTTTGACATCGATTTAAAGAATATTAAAACTGATTTTTGCCGTGTTGATGTTGTGTACTCAGGTGAATATGATGTTTGTGATGTTACTCTGAGTGTATATCCACACCGGGCGAGCTTGAAAAATATGCCTGGCCACGGTGGGAATCGAACGTACGGCTACGACCTTTGGAATACCAGCCCAATGCTCTGCCAACTATATTACTAGATTACATTGGTATCGAAGGAACTAGATTCTGTTCCGAAATATCACATACTCGAACCAACCTGACCGCATAGCTCAGTTGGCAGAGCATTGGGCTAGTATTCCAAAGGTTGTAGGTTCGATTCCCACCGTGGCCGGGCATATTTTTCAAGCTCGCCCGGTGTGGATATACACTCAGAGTAACATCACAAACATAACATTAAAACTGTTTACGTTTTACGACCTTCATAGCTATCGGACGTTGATCAATTTCATTTCTCTCATAGGCCGAATGACTGAAGTTGTCGCTCCAGATATATAGATCTCATTGTCTGCATGGTACCTTTCATCTGCGTCACTCATAATCTGTCAGTTTAGGCTTCAGTGTTGCAATATTTACCTGCTGTCGTTGTTTTCCCGCCAGATCGGAAATCAGCACGGCCCACCGCCTTCACATTAATGGTCCGAGCAGGCTGCCCAGCCGTAGCAGTAGGCAGACTCAAGGTTTTGCCCGTCGTGTGTGGAACACGGGTGTTGGGAAAGATGCCTGCTGACGTGGTTGGCCTGGGGGGTTGAGAACGCGGGTTCATTTCATTTCCTAGAAATACATTGAAACATTTTTAAATCAACATAAGAGAAGATTGGCAAAGTCAGGTTTCTATTCAAAACAAAAACTAGTCATTGCATTGTCGACATAAAACGGCTTTAGTAAGACTTTTGAACGTTCGTATATATTCAGTCACTAGATGACTCCAGCTCTAGACTAAATTTTGATCTCGGCAAGAAGAACAAAATCCCTCACCACAGCTAGAAAGAGCAAGATAAAATTAGAAAAATTGCAAAGTTTGGCAGCGAAATATTGTAAAATGCGGAAAATACAGCCTCGCGGATTGTGTATTAATTTGTATTACGCACGGGAAAATGTACCACATTTGGGCCGCAATTTTACTAATTTGAACATGCTCTTTCTAGCTGTGGTGATGGATTTTGTTCTTCTTGCCTAGATCAAAATTCAGTCTGCAACCGGAATCATCTATTCGCCAAATTGTGTGTGCTTTTAGTGTTCATGGGAAATTTCATTTATGTCTCGGCGATCCTACCTGAATCACTCGATCCACCTGCATCCCCCCTAGGGTCACGTGACTCGCCAGGTCCATCCTCGTCCCCAGGCTCTCGAAACATATGCATCGCCTCGAGATTAAGAGCACAGACTCCTCGCATAAACGCTTTCTTCATAGTTTCTTCGTAGATTTCTCGCTCAGCGTGCAACTTTGTCACTTCAAGTCTCGCAGCGTCCAGAGCTTTGTTGGCCTGGCACGACAGAAATGAGAAACTCGAACTTTCTTACTTTACTATTGATATAACTAACTTTATTAGTTACAGGATAGTTCTGTCAATTTCTAAACTGTTCTCCCTAGAATTCCAGCAAGGGCAACAACCCCTTAAGTGTTACTGCAGGAACTTATCTGAAAAATCAAAATTGAACTAACAATATATATACTGGATACCTCTATTAGTTCTAAACTGTTTTTCCTAGAGGTCCAGTAACTACCACCCCTTCTAGGTCCAGTGTTACCAGAGGGGGAAACGGAAGTACCCGAAGAAAACCTAGGGGAGATCAGGAAAAGTGTGTTACCTCCAGAAGCTTGGCCTCGTATTCATCTGTCAATTTGACACAGACATCTTGCGCTTTTGACTAAAACACAATTCATACACTTTCATTGTCTTAGTTTTCAGTAAAAATAATTAAAGAGCATTGTTCTTCCACTTCTTTGACAGATTTTACATTATGACCAAATCAGGTATAATGTTATACCTGACAAGCTTTCTCAACTTTTTGTTTCCATCTTGTTTCAACGAGAGAACGCCAAGAACTCCAGATTTTACACTTGAGTACATGGTTATGATGTTTCCTCGCAAGATTAGTACCAAATCCCTTTATTGAATGGAATCAAATATTTTTATAAGCCCGAGTCCAACGTTTTCTTATTCAACTCTTAAATTCTGCGTTCAAGTTTTCCCCAACCTCTTTTTTCTCATCCACATGTTTAATTTTCCAAGTGTTGAATCTTCGTAGCAAATCAAATCTCTCCTTCTATAATATTTATAGAGAACATTTAAATGATGGCTAATACGCAGAGAGACCCATCTGGGCAAACTATGGATGATCATGTAGTCACAGCTTTCTAAATCATGGTATCCATCCAGTAGCCTGCATACCTACGTGGTACGTACTTGGTCAAGGCTCAAAATAACGGCCCGTCAACGGACAATGACGGGCCAAAAATGCCTCTTGACCGGTCACTTTTTTACCTCACCGGTCATTTTGACCGGCCACATTTTCATGCCTTCCAATGTGATAGCTGATGTCTTGAATTAAAACATGAAATTATGATGTATCGAAACAAGTTTCTAATACTTTGTTTCACTGTTAGTGTAAGCATATCAATGACCGATCAAAAACAGATTTTGACTGAGCTAAAATCAAGTTGACCGGTCATTTTAACCGGAGACCTATCTCCCGTTATTTTGAGTCCTGCTTGGTTGAAAACTAAGAGGTACCTGACCATATTATGGACGTCCCTTCAGTACGTAAGTACGCAAATTTTAATTTGCACCTTGCAAACAACATCACCTGTTTTTGAATGGCTTTAGTCATGTTAGTGATAATATTATCCTTGTGTTCCATTGTTTTCTCGTAAGTGTACAACAACTCCTTCAGACTTTCAATGTCATTTTGTTTTTTGTTCATCTCGGCTGCATGCCTGCATTGGAAAGACAGGGAATGGCGCTCAAATATGAATTCATATTTTCAGTAAGACTGTTCAAGCCCTACCATGCAACTGTTCAAGCCCTACCAACAAGATATCCCATATTTTATTATTTTGTAGTTTGTACATGAACCATGCATATATACATATATGTAATATGTTATTTACTAGCTGGGAAGTCCGTACTGAAAAAAAAATTTTCACTGAGGATTCCTTCTAACTTATCCAGAGGCAAATTGGAATAAGTTACAAGGAGACCTTGGGGAATCATTTACCATAACATTTGCAAGCAAGAGATAAGAGAAAAAAATACAATGGAAAATGTACCTCTGTTTCTCTGTTCTGAATGCTTGCTTTTGACGTTCCAGAAGTGCCATCTTACATTGAGCAAACTCAGCCTTAAAAATTATAAATCATAAATACAGCATGTGTGATTTATATTCCTTCAGAAATCCTTCCTTAGCCCAGAAGCCTTGTCAGCAAATAGCTTTACACTTTGATTCAAGAGAGTGAGGTTGCCAGGTAGTGGTGGTCCTCAAGTGGAGGGGGGAGCGGTGGGTGACACCCTTTTTACTGATAAAAAGGGTATTACCCTTAACTGAGGGGTGCAAAATAGTTTGGGTTTTTGGGGGAGTGCACACCCCCTGCACCCTATGAAAATACACAGTGGTGTACTCCCACCTGTTACTGTATTCTCAAAGACTAACTGATGATCCCTAGTGATACTGATAGACAGGGGCAGAGCAAGTATGTCACAATTGGGGTGGGTGGGGGGTGCAGGCCTTACTTTTGCTGACAAAATCATGTGGTTTGACATGGTTGAGGTGTGCTCAATGCTGATTTATCAAAATTGTTAAGAAATTGAAGCAAAATGAGTGTGCAGGTTCAATTTACATGCACCATTACCTTACCCTTCACCCCCATTTGTAATGCCTCTGCTGATAGACAGTACACAATATATATATACTGTATTATTTATAATGGCTGCTAACTTATAAAATAAGTTAATAAAATAAAGTCAATATGGAGTAAAAATATAATAAATTATATAGCAATTAGTATGTTTATTAAATTATCAAATAAGGACTAACAAGAATATTTCTTTTCATATCCAAACACCACGAGTCCAGTTGCGATCCCATTCTTACAAGATCAGCATCAACAGCTGGTGAAATCACTCTTAGACTGTCCATACTGTGGTCTGGTGTTGCCGACTGACTTGACATGAATGAGTCATCCGTTTCCTTGGCTTCAGGAGAGTTCTCTACAGAGTTAAGTTTGCAACATCCAGGAGTTATATAAACATGGCCAATATTGTATTCAACTATTGCATTTATCGGTTTGCATGATCTCAAGTCCAGTTTAATCACACTGTCTGCCCTAGACTTGCCACAAGTCAACCATGGGGGAGGGAGGGCGCGGGGGAGGGAGCGTGCGCGACCCAAGCGACGAAGGAGGAAGTGAAGTGCGCCATAGAAGGGTCTGGAAAGGACTTTGGAAATCTGCCCATGCATCCTGTTAACCCTTTAAGTGGCAATGTACCCTGATGAGCTCTACTTTATTATTTTATTCTGATGTATATATAAATAATTAAACATTGATTGCCACAGCCCATGTTATCTTACATGTTGAAGCCCTAATTATCTCACATGTTAAGAAAAACCCTGGCAATCTAGTGCAACTCTATTTATAGTATAAGAAATCTACAATACAATGCATCAACTGATATATTACAAACCATCTGATCTCTGATCAGATCCTTTTCCTTGTATCATCATCCCACGACTTTTATATGGAGCTGTATCAGGCATTTTTGGCGTACTTGGCAAACCTGTAACCTCTTGTTGCATATCCCTACTATCTTGTTCATAAGATTCACCACTTGTTTCAGTGGATGTGGTATATTCACGTAGTTTATTTCTTGGTTTTTGCATCTGTGGAACTATGACTTTAGGGGTGACCACGGCATAGCGAAGTAAATCTTCGTACTCCTTTTGCAACGAAGTTGACACCGAACTGCCGGCAGACTCTGCTGGTAGCTCAGGCACAGAGGATTCTTCACTTATGGTAGACATTTAGCACAATATCGTTCCCTAGTTTCTTTTAAAATCGTTTTAAAAATGGTAAATTTTTAAATTTTATTTACCAAAACACGAACATGGTTTCAAATCAAATTTCGAATACTGCATCCTGATTGGTTCAACGCAAGAACGAGAGGAATTCCGAGGAATATTTCAAGGAATCTCCGGCAATGGAAGTTGTACCGTCGGTTGCATCTATTAGGTTGATGAACACAATCCCTCAACCCGCAAACCTTGTCAAAATACCACCCTAAAATAGTAAGGCGGAAGCGAAAAGGCCGAGGAACAAGGTTTACCCATTGAACTATAAATAAACTGGAAGGTTAACTGCTATGATGAAGGCCTATGATTTGATGAAGCCAAAATAGTTTTTCTGAGTTATGAGCAGAAATACTTGACCCCAAACGTCGGGCTATATATCAAATTGAAGCTATTGAAAATTGCTATTCGGTGTGGAAATTTCAAGACTTCAGCGAAAAGAAAAATCTTTAAAAAATACAAAAACAACTGCAAAACGGCAAATTATCGGTAATTATGTTTGTAGTTTTTCAATATTTCCCTTTTCGCTAAAGTCTCGAAATTTTTACACCAAATAGAGTTTTTCAATAGCTTCAATTTGATATATAGCCCAACGTTCAGTGTTGAGTATTTCTGCTCATAACTCAGAAAAACTAAAATGCACTGGCTTCAATTTCCCCCCCTGAGTTAGCCTTCCAGTTTATTTATAGTTCAATGGGTTTACCTTAATGTATTCTTTGATCAGTCATTATTCGTATGGGACGTAAATTCCG
Organism: Paramuricea clavata; assembly: GCA_902702795.2. NCBI lineage: Eukaryota > Metazoa > Cnidaria > Anthozoa > Malacalcyonacea > Plexauridae > Paramuricea > Paramuricea clavata. The sequence continues at coordinate 38,793 of CACRXK020000590.1, forward strand.
GACATTTGCATATCAATAAAACTGAATAAAACATTTGCATATCAATAAAAAGTGTGCAAACGAAAATCTTCAAAATAAGTTACAATACATTTCAAAGGTTCTTTGCACTTAAAGGATGTCAACAAATAGAATCGAGAGTTTAATTTGCTTGTAAACCACTTGCTGTTTGGTTGTTTTCCTGAAAAGCCACCTATTACAGTGCGTCCATGTATGACATCGGTTACAATAACAAACTAACACAAAACACAATCTTGGATGTAAAGTTTTTTTATCCATGAAGTGATATACATAACAGCGGCATGACAATTCATAAAACAGAATTGAGTTAACATCTCGCAGGCAAACTACACTATAGCTAACGCAAACAAACTGTACATTAATAGTATATACACTTCTTGACTTTGCTTGTGCGCACACGAGACAATGATGTGAGACTGGGAGTGGCTATGACTTAAGGCAAAAAAATATGTGGGTTTCCGGTTTCCCGACCCTACCTAGCTTTTCGACGTCGAAATCCCGACCCCAAACTTTTTTATTGGATCATGCTTGCAAGTGTTTCCACTTAGAGGAAAAAGTTTGTGGAAAATTGAAATTTGAGGCAATATTAGGGAAATTTATCTTTGGATGTGGAAGCACTGACTAAACAAAATGGCGTCCACTTATTCCGAAAATTAAAAAAAAAGTTTAAAAAAAAAGTTAAAACCGACCTACCCTACCTAAGTTTTTATAAGAAGAAACCGGAAACCCACATATTTTTTTTGGCCTAACTCAGGGTGCTGTGTTTCAGAGTTTAAGAAATCGTTCCACACCCAAGCAAATTCTGGAAGTGTCTATATATCTTTTATTTTTACACATGCAATTCAGGTCACACTTGAGCTGTATCAGTCGCAGATACCGGCTCCGGCCACTCCACCAAGTACTTCGTGTAGCTTTTAATATGGTCTCGCACAGTTTGCTTGATCGTCGTACATTGTCGTAAACCGTCGGTGTTTCCCGCCAACCAATGGTCACATGTACTTTTCTGATCACGTGATACGTTTTCCATCACCCAAGCGTCAAGCCAGCGTTGGAAATTTTCTGATAGTTTTCGAGTGATGGTCGGATAGCTCTATTTAGAATGGAAAGAAAACTTTGAATAGTGACAAAGACAAAGTACAAACTATAAAATATGCGTTGGTTTCCTCCTGTAATAACACTGCACCAATTAGGAATTCCTGGACCTCTAGGAAGAACAGTTAGAACTAATATACCTATCCAGTTTAAACTAAGATAGTTTAGACACTCCTGCAATAGCAATAGATGGACAAAGGCATGACCATAACTGGTCTGATAAAGCTATCCACTATCTATAAACGTAGTATTTTATCAAGCTCATAATATGACACCCAACTTACCTGTCTGGCTTTAGGCAACGACTGTCTTCTGTAAAAGAAACTTCGTGAACCTCCAACAAATTTCAGTTTATACGAATTAGACGAGATTTTGAATTCCATAGCATCCTCGTTGACGATGTCAGGAGACGTCTCCTCCCCTTCTCCCGCCGTTGGACTGAAACAACACAAATAACATGAATTTAATTTTGTGGTTTTGACGTTACAGCATAGTACGTTGTGGAATTGTCCATGTTACACTGGTGTCATAGTGCTTTTCATAGAGTTAATTTAATAATATAGTATACCTTCTCCCTTGTTCGTCGCGAACGATTCTAGATCGTTCATTATCGGCTGCCGTTTTAGAACGAATATACTTCGCCGTTCGTGGCAAAAATATAGGTTTAACCTTTAAGCGTTCTTTGACCTCTGGCGGGATCTCTTGATCCGAAACAAATTTGTCCACATAATCATTCCACTTCTACAAACAGGAACGAAAATGAATACAAATTACCAAAACGTTTCGGTGTAGTATATTTCTGTATAAAGCTGGTGTATATGTGTATTATTATGAAATAAACAGAATCATTCACGTACCTCTATTGCCATCATGTCTTCTGTATGAGCGTCTTCTGTATCAATCAATTCAATACTGATCGTGATAATAGTCTTGTCTTTGTGCTGCAGTTATGAGAAGTGGAAATTTTTAGGTCGTTCAATTTCTCTGAGCTCTTTTATATATTGAACAATAATAACAGAGAAACCGTTTCAACACTTACCACAATAAATTTATAACAGATCTCATCATTTAGCAACTGCTCAGCTTTCTTTTGATAAGAGATTTCCTCTTCTTGTCGGAGGACCTGGGTAGCAGAATTCCCTCCAGCTCCTTCGTGCGTCTGCTCCTGTTGATATAATTCCATCACATGAACACACGTGTCTTCAACGACGATGGTCTGAAGCTGAAAAGTGTAACAAACAGAAATAAAGTTAGGTCGCGTAACTGCCAATTCTCCTGCACTCTCTCGTCTAATCTGGGCTTAACTGAATCACAGTGTTTCGGATATGAAAATTCGAGCCCTCTGTCCATTTCTGGTAGCAACGATAGCCGCAAAAGACACGAAATGCGCCTCATTTCCAAACTTGGCACTGCCCACCCCCTATGGCATTAATGAACGTTTTTCCTATGTTTAACCCTGTCTGTCTTTGCCTATCAAAAGCAGGCATTGATAGTGCTTTTAATTCTTACCCTATTCCATAGTTGTCTCATATATTTTGTTGTATTTGTTGTAGTTTTCTGTATATTTGTATTAATATACTCTATTATTCTGAATAGTGTTTACATTTTTTGTTTATAATTTGTTTTTACTAAATCCATCTGATTGGTTTATTTTTTGTCACGTAATGCTTTTATATTCTTAGTGTAAAAGCTCATGTTATTTTCTCGCCCCCGCCCACTAGTAACTCCAGACGAAGAGCCATCGCTCGAAACGTCGAAATTCTCCTTGTATTTATCAGGTAGTTGCATCCCCACCAACGAAAGCTTGTTTCATAGTTTTTCTGCGTCAACTCACCTGTCGCACAATATTCTGCACAAGTTTATCAATCGTGAAGACAATATAAGCATGTACACCGAACATTTCACGACATGTGTCTTCAAATATACTTGTTTCCATGTTTCCTACACAAGAAAATATACATATATACTTGTCTAAAATGTCTTGCTCCTATAAAAGCCCATTTCCACTCAGGAAAATTTTCCGCGGAAAGAAAATTTTGTGAAATATGATTGGTCAACACAAATTTTCCGTCGGAAAAAAATTTTGAAGTTGAAAATTTTCAACTTTTAACAATGATATTTTCGGAAAATGTTCTGTCCATGGAAATTTTTCTTGGGTGGAAATGATGGGCCTTAACAACTTCTATAGTAAGTTGTTCCCCATCTTCAAATTCGGTAGATACTTACCGTCCTTTAACGCTCGATAAAACTCGTGTATACTTTATCTATTGGAGTCAACAAACAGCTTATATTTTACTTACCATCAAGTAGATTACGCACCATGTCAAGGAATGCTGGGTAATATTCCTCAACGTCAATATCCGCGGGAGCCTTCAGTCGTAATGCGACAGCGGTGGATTCTTTTCTTTGTTTCTTGTCCGACGCCTCACCCTCGGCGATCTCAACAGATCGCTGGTACATTTTCAACAATCGCTCACAAACCATCTACGAAAGAAAGAAAATGAAATTCGAACTCGCATGCGTTTGTCAAGAGCAGTTGACAGCTTTTAATCTGATCGGACAATATCATGTTTAAAGAGTGCACGAGTATAGTGCTAGTGATCCTTTGGGCGCTTGGTGTCCCAGAAAATGGCTGACTCTTGAGATATTTATAAGTGATCTCCAATATTTAATTTGTATTAGCCTATATTTATCGGAATCCTATTGAAAAACAACTCTATTTCTTCTTTTAAACGAAGTAAGTCGTTATATCTTGTGAAATGTTGCGTTTTCTTATGAAAAATGTCTGTGATGAAAGTATATTCATCAGATACAGCCGAATGTAAACATAAAATGTAAACACAAGCGTGCAAAGGATCACTGGCATAATACTCACTGTTTAATTATAAATTCTGTGTTTGAATAATTAGACCATTTAGAAATTGAATAATTAGACCATTTACAAATCTTTTGTACTAAGCCTACATGGTCTAATTATTCAAACACAGAATTACTAAAATGCGGCTTAGAGAAAGTTCCGTCATACAAGATTTGTTTAATTATAGTCTCTGACGTTGTTGGCTGAGGTCATTGAAATCTTCAGATGCTCGACTGTTCGTCTCTGGATGCAACGACGGTACTAACCTGATGAAGTCTCAGAAAGATGTACCAATTATTATTCACAAAAAATAAGTTGTAAGCATCATCCTGAAACAAACACATTCATAGTCAGTTAATGTCTTGTGGTACTAGGATCTTAAACTAAAACCACTGCCCGACTTCCCAAGATTACGCACCGATTCCGCTTCAGGTAATCCGTTGGATAGTTCAGTCCTTCCTAAAATACCAAAATTTGACAATGTAAAAAGTTGACAAAAGTCAGCTACAATTCGCACAAATCAGAACAAAACAACTTTACCAATGCCATTGCTATCTTTTACTGAGTCTTCGTCATCACTCAATTCGCCTCTAAAAGACAGTAAGTGAAGATCAATAGTGAAGCTTGTTAGCCACAAAACTTCATTCCAAGCATCGACGGGATTCTCAATCTTTTTCAGGTTGTTCAGACACAAACCACAGCAGCTTACTGTAGAATACCACCTGCACTGGACCACCACGTTTGAGATATCTTTTTCAGGTAGTTCAAACACAAACCACGGCAGTTTATTGTAGAATCCTACCTACACTGGACCGCCATGTTTGAGATATCATAGTGACCATATAGTACTTACCTTGGTGCAAAGAACAAGTCAGGAACAAAGGTATACAGCAAAGATTTGATCTTTGATTTATCTTGCTTGTGAATTCCAGTTTGACGTTTCATGTGGTGAACGATAAGACCAGCAGCGTCATCAAGAATGGACTTATCCTGATAACGGTTAGGAAAAACTTGTTAAAATCTCAACACACCAAGGACCATTCAAACTTCAAAGTCAAACCCAATCCAACCGTGTTCCATCGAATAATGTAAGAGAATGTTGAACCAACATCGACTGGTTCAACAGGCCTTAAAACATTGTAGTCAAATACCTTGTAAGTAAAGATCATATGTGGCCCACTCTGATCAGCATTTCCTTCGGTAACTTGCTCTTGTTTCTGTGAGATTAAAGATCGTAGCTTAATATTTGTAATGATGACGTATACAGTTCCATACCATACCAACACAAAACAGTACGGAAATTCACTCACTTCATCCCAAATATTTTCAATTTCTGTTACCAAGCTCTTCGATCGCATTGCCTTGAGATCATTTTGCTTGAACGTCATACCCTGATAGTCAAGCGACTACAAAACCAAAGATCAGATTTTGTTAGACCACTATTCTCACATGGTCAACCAACTACAGTACACAATAAACAGCCAGTGCCTCATTTACCTTTAAATAATACTTTTCATTCTGATCTCGCCATACTTTGTTATACAATCGTTGAGCTGATCGCCATTCTTCCTCTTTTGTTTTTAACCTGACAACATTATATAGCAGCTTGTAAATCTACTTTATTTACAATCTAACACACGTACAGTATTAAGGTCCAGACACACTGAACGCGATTCGACAAAGCGACGCGATTTTTTAGTTTTTGAAAGTTAATAAAATAGCCAATAAAAGCAAATTTTGAAAGATATCTAGACCAAATAACTCAAAATGTTATAGCGCTTCTAAATATTTGGAAATTTTAAACTAGAATCAAAGTTATCGGTCAGTGAAAATCGAAAAATCGCGTCCGGTGTGTCTGGACCTTTAGAGGGAATCTGAGGGATTAACATTCGACTTCCACTACCGCTAAATGACTCAGGACGCGTCTGATTGGTTAATCTGGTAGATTAAACACATCTGATTGATTATCGGCAGCTGTCGTGGAAGTCAAATTTGAACCTCTCTAAATCTGTTGTAATGGCACAGGAACAATTCTAAAATGACTTATTTTAAACGTAAGAGATCATTCCCTCACCTCTTCAGAACAAGAGGAACAGCGACAGCAGGCGTCTTCTTTAACCCGTCAATAATATCTGGAGCTTTATCACCGTATATCCTCTGTATTGCTTTCTTATGTATAACTTCGGAAGTTCCACCTAGACAACTATCCAGCCGAAACTTCTGCTGTTCCTCCGAAGTCATGTGACTTAGTTTCTTCTGTACAGCTTCAAGAACACGTACTGTTGATAAGTTCACCTCTAGTATTCCGTCCAATTCAAATCGTTCGTCTTCACAGCGGAATATATATTCCTCATACTGCGTTTTTTTCGTCCCCAAGAAGGTCGTGTCCTCCGACCAACTCGGAAAAGATACCCAGGTATCGTTAAGGACTTCACGACATAATGCTGTACGTCCAGTGCATTTTGGTTGCGTGTAGCTTTTGGGTAGTGCGCGGTAGCTCGTACCACAACGCTTGCACGACGAATAGTCTAAATAAAGCGAAGTAAAGGTGTGTTCAAGGAATTAAAAATTTAGTTTGCCTCCTTTGAAAGAACTTTTAAATTATGTATTAAATTTTGTTGCAGATTTTTCATACCAAACTCAGCTATCGGAATATTTTGACTGAAAGCAATGAGCTTTCCGCTATCTTGTTTAATTGGCTCGCTGCTTTCAGTTAAAATATTTCAAGAACCAAGCAAGATATGAAAAGGCTGTAAATCTTTATTTATCCTCACCAATCTCAAGATGAGCAAGCTCGCCCGAGGTTCGTTCCTTGAAACCTGGCGTTTCCATCGGGCTGGAATCTTTGTAACCAAGAAACTCTTTGAACCACTTGAACAACTCCGGAAATTTCCTGCAAACAGCGGTGTTAAAAATTTTACTCAAAGACATACCAAGATTACATGAAACCATATAAGGAAAAGTTACTACAAACCCCAGAAACGAGGAGACCAGCTGAACCAAGTCAGCTCTCGAGATAACTTCTTGGTTGAACAACTTGAGACAACGAAGAAAGTCTTCGTAGACTTTTTGACTCCGCAATGCTTTCCTCACCTGCAAATACAGAAAGCATAATAAGAGGCCTGACTCTTGACAGAGACGATCACCATTTCTATAGCGCAGGGCGCTTATATATAAGCGCGCTTATATATAAGCGCCCTGCTATAGCGCTAATGGACCTTTCACCTTTTGACTAAAATTCAAATCTCAACAAGTCTAGACAAAAATTTTATCACAGCTTGAAAGAGCATCACAAAATTAGTAATATTCCAGAGTTTCGTTGCGAAATGTTGTAAAATGCGGATAATATAGCCTTGCGAAGTTTGCAATTTTCAGTCATTTTAGATTACAAACGGGAAATACATACTCTTTTTCCGAAGGAGGTATGTATTTCCCGCGCGTAATGCAAAATGACTGAAAATTGCAAACTTCGCAAGGCTATATTATCCGCATTTTACAACATTTCGCAACGAAACTTTGGAATATTACTAATTTTGTGATGCTCTTTCAAGCTGTGATAAATTTTTTGTCTAGACTTGTTGAGATCTAAATTTTAGTCGAAAGGTGAAAGGTCCATTTACATCACATCAAATGCGCTTTACATCAAGTATTACGCTTACCTAATCACATACTTAGCCTGGACTACTTTATCTTTACAACAATTGTGATAAGACTTTCTTAACTATGTTTATCCTAACCCACCCTGTCAACTTTCCCTGTGGGAGGAAACTTAAGCACCCGGAGAAAACCCACGGCTTTCGCCAGAGTGTTGACTCACTCTTTTCACATGAGTCCGTAACGAGAATCAAACCCACGAACTCAGAGGTGACAGGCACATGCTCTGATGACCACGCCACCGAAACAACGTCACCTACAGATGCACCATACTGGCATACAATACACTGAGCCTAGTTCATGATACCTTATCAAAGAAAGCAAATTCAGCAACAGAACCAACACTGCTAGGATCTGGCGTGTTATTCTCCTTTATTCCGCTAGATCGTGATTTCACCTGACAAAAAATCATAGAAATTGCACATGCTATTGAGTTATGCATAAATTACACTTTGTTGGAAGTCATTAAAAAAAAAACAGAGAAAAAAATTATCCTTCACAATTACAGTACCTTGCCCTGATGAGACGTAGACGACCTCCGAACTTGTCCAAAGTTTCTCTTGACAGAATTTGAGCTCACTGTGATAATAAACCATATATGTATTAAAGTAAAACAAAGACTATAGCAGTGTGTGTGACGGCTATTGGCCATTTCTCAGTTTACTTACAAGCTTGCTTTTTGCTTGGTGGACCATACGACGCAGAGACACTTGAAATTTGATGGTGTGCTCGCTTTGAGAGGGCACTCTGTAAAGAAAATGATAGTTTTGCAAATTACTGTACAATACTCAATAGACCTAAAAATAAAAAATATATAATATATGTATAGAATATATCATATCAGTATGTGCAAAAATCTTAAAATTAAGGTCAGCAAAGTACACACCAAGCCCGTCAATTGAGCTCCATTAGCATCTGGAAGAAATTGACTGAATTCCTGAAGCAAATCTTCTTGATTCTTGAATAGTTTGGCAACTTGTTTGTACACATCATTTGCAAGCTTTGCTTCTCTCACATACATCTACAATTAACAAGAGTGAATTTTGGTGACTGTAATTTTCAGTGTGGTAAAATGCAGTGTGTTCTGTTGATATAATACATATATACAAATACATATTGCAGCAAATAAGCAATATTAAAGAACCAACCTCTTGCTCAGTGATATGTGGTCCCTAAAAATGAAAGATGAGAATAAGACATAATATTATACATTAATGGACCATTTGCATTATAGACTAAATTTTGATCTAGACAAGTCTAGACAAAAATTCCATCACAGCTTGAAAGAGCATCACAAAATTAGTAGTATTCCAAAGTTTCGTTGCAAAATGTTGTAAAATGCGGATAATATAGCCATGCGAAGTTTGCCGTTTTTCAGTCATTTTGTATTACGCACAGGAAATTGACAGCCCAATCGGGTGTTGGGCATCAATTTCCCATTTGTAATACAAAACGACTGAAAATTGCAAATTTCGCAAGGCTATATTATCCGCATTTTACAACATTTCGCAACAAAACTTTGGAATATTACTAATTTTGTGATGCTCTTTCAAGCTGTGATGAAATTTTTGTCTAGACCAAAATTTAGTCTATAATGCAAATGGTCCATTACATTTTACTCAAACAAACAGAACTGTATGGTACATTGCAATAAATACATACATCAGGGTCAATAATCCCTCCTTGTGAAGCAGCCTATATAATTACAAATGTTATTTTAGAACTTATATTTTTCATTTGTTGTTGTGGAATTATGGGAGATCTTGCATAACTCACATCTTTGATATTTTTCTGTTCTTTCTGATATGTGTGGAGAATTTCTAGAAAAGCCTTGTACGTGTCTGGTTGTCCTTGGAAGCGAGTCTAGAAACAGGCAAAGATTTGCATTTTACAGCAACAAAGTAACTTGTTACATAATACTTAAAACATGGTACACAAAACATACCTTTATTTTATTTACATAACTGATTGCATGATTAAATTCAACAGGTTGTTGTGGCTAAATTGAGAAAATAGTTCAGTTTAAGCGGAGAGGGGTGGTCATGGTAATGTGGCTGTGGTGGTGATGACGGTGGTGGTGATGACGATGGTAGTGGTTGTGATGATGATGGTGATAATGATGATGGCGATAATGGTGGCGATGACATTGGTGATGATAATAGTTGGTCTCAGGTTTCACAGCCATGTTTTATATGGGTAGGTAGGTCAGAAAAATATTTTATTTAAAAAAAGATTTTATCTCAAGTATGCAATAATGGGATTGCCCACGAGCACATGTGTTTCGTGAGAAACAAACGCATCAAGGCGTTTTCGTCTTTTTTCAGCCGTAGCTGCCATGTCAGAATAATGTACGTTTTTAATATTTTATTCAACTGCTCTTTGTGTAAAACTATGACTAACATGACTAGATAATTAAATTATAAGCAAACAAAATAATTTGTAGACAAATGAGTCTGATGACTATTTACATATTCTGCTATTTACGAAAAGATGATCTCTCTACTGGGACATGTCAATAAAATGTTTATGGTCGGTCATATTTTTGACAGGTCGGTTGGAAACCTGAAACCAACTATTATTTTTATTTGGCCTAATGGCAGTACTAATGACGACTGGTGATCAATAATAATAATCATGGTATCGATAGTGATATACTAGATTTACTATACAAGTACGGAACCATACCTGATTTTGATTTGTTGGAGAAGAGTGAAGAGACCTCTGTTGCGGTTGATTTTGATGCGCCTGTGGTTGTTGCCCGATGTTGTTGGCCTGAAGTTTTGCTTGTTGTTGCGTTGCATGTTGCGACAGGACTGCCAACTGTTGTTGATGTTGTGACTGTTGTTGCACGTGTGCTGTAGGGGGTTGTTGGGTTGCCGGCTGTTGCTGCGGCTGTTGAGAAGGTGGGAGATGAGTGAAGGACGGTACGTGGGACACACTATGAGCACCATGATTTCCTGTCAAGCTTATCTATTTTTCAAAGAAAAAAATGAATGTTTTTAGACTTGTATTTTGATTTGATCTTAACCCATTAGTCAAGACTCTCCACTTGGCAAGTAAAATCATCTGGTGTTAGACAGAGTAAAAGAATAAAGTCAGGTGCATTGCAGCCCAATGAGTTAACCCATTGAGTGCAACACTCTGCCCTTGATGAGCAGAATTGTCTGGCATTAGTAGGCACCATGCAACTTGGGTTAAATTCGTAACCCTAACTCTAAACCTATTAATGGTTACTGTAGACTTTTGCAAAAATGTGCACCACAGTTATAGTGACATTTATATTTAGAGATCACCAGCACTCCAGCAGTCTGGCTTGGTCATGATGTACCTACCGTGTGTACAGACTGGCCAGTCAAAGTCGCATTCTGTAATGTTGTTTGATGAGGTGTTGTATAGGATATTGAATTTGAATCATTGGGATGAACCTCTATTTTATAGCCAGGTGGAAGAAATGTATTAAAACCAACTATCAATTCCGGGTGTCCTTTGAACAGGTTTGAAACACGACTGATCACACCTGGAGTATCAATACTTTGAAAGGAAAAAATTAAGAAATTACATAATAGGCTTGCTTTATATTAAATACTAGTAGGATAGTATAATATTATTATAATTGCAAACCAAAGCTTTTCTGAGTACCTTTGTGATTTAAATTCCTTCATGATATCCAAGAAGTCATTATAGACCTGTGGTTGATTACCAAACTGCATTTTCACTTGATCAAGGTACGATAAAGCATCTTCAACCTAAGACCAGAACAGTGGGTTTTATACCCTTAAGCATTATTGTGTGATAGATGGAAATGCAATCAATTATCTAGCGCCTGCAGCATGCGTGTTCTTTAAAAGACACAATGTCTGCGGTGACATACCTTTAGTCTTTGAAACTGTTGTTGCCCTGGCCCACCAGGTCCTTGCATGTGGGCCTGCGCCCCGGGGGGATGCATGTGAGCCTAGACGTACAAATAAGATGTATGACCACAAGATGAAAGACCGACTATCAAATGAATCACATTCCATGGGCGATTGGGCGCATTAGGCATGCTATTGCATGCAGTCATTCTTTTATTCCGAATGCACTGGAATTCCTAATCTGCAGTGTTTTAAAAGCAATTGATGTGTTGCGTTAGAGGGTAGCACGGTATGAAATTCAGAAGATCGGATTTCTTCTAGCGCGAAGGTGATGCATGTTATTCAGTTATTGTGTTGCAAATTCTTGATATATATAAGACTGGGGCTGTGAGTGCAATTGACAATCATTATGAAATTAATTTTCAAACAACAAAGCTTTACCTGAGGATGAGAAGGCAACGGACTATGGCCTTGTCCTGGTCCAGCAGGACCTGCAACCCTAGAAATTACATAATAGCATACATAAGCTACAAAGATAGTGTATTGTCCTCTGAATTTATTGTCACTACCTATGCTGTTCGAGTCATTGTCCTTGTCTTAACTTATGGACCTATTCCATATTGTCCTTTAACTTTTGTCAGGTTGTTCTTCACATGGGACCATGTCCTCACAATCAAAAAGTATCAACAACTTACGGATAATTCTGAGGTAGAGCTGGATTAGATTGATAATTTCCCATGGATACAGCAATATTCTCGGGTATTGATTCAAAATTGCCACCAAGGCCAACTGGGGCTGGTGCTAAGACTGGATGTGGAAATCCCCTGTGTTGACCGTAAACTTTCTCGTGCTCTTCTCGAGTTCTTTTCATTTTATCCAATCACATGGCCCTGATGCTTGCACGCCTACGAACAAACACAATTTACAATTATTGGGTCTTCCAGAAAAATTCCACTCTCCCCGCGGAGGAAATTTCTACCGTCAAGAGGAGGAGGGGAGAAAATTTTGTTTCTGATAATGGTAAGTGTATTAGGACATCCAAAAGGGGTTGGGGGGTTAACTTCCAATTTCCTCCGTGGGAAGTTATGATTGTTTTCTAGCGTGAGTTTTTATGCCATGTTGAATTACATTTGTCAGCAGGACAGATTACTCGCACAAAGGCAAAGCAAACCTTATCAAAATCCGCCTACAAAATTTCACAGTTTATAAGGCTGTTCAACCTTACAATATAAAACAGCAATATTGCATCACAATTATATAATGTTTCACATATAACTGTAGTCTGTACAATACAATTACTAGCAAAAATACATTCATGAAACTTCTGTCATTGATAAATACTTCACAACATACACACTTGCAAAAGCATTTATAAACAAGAAATTCAAATATACGGGGGAAAAGAACACTATGCCAGGCATTTTCAAAATGTGCACTAAAACACCTACCACCAACACACTATTAAAGTAAACAAACCGTATTATACATTTCACACACTTTCTCACTCAAATTTTCATCTTTTTCGATTCAAAACAGGACAAATATAAAAAACTCAAAACAAGTGTTATAAATCTACGGACATCAAGAAACATTTACAGGAAACAAGGTCGAAAGTAAAGGGCGGAAATTTCCAAAACGATTGAAATTTACAAACCAAAAATATGCTGACAGGAAGTGAAGCCATAAAATTTTGCAAATTTACAATCCTACGATACAAATTTTTTTCCAAACAAAACCTTAAAAACTTCGAACCCGTTGTACTTGCTTAGATTAAAAGCTTAACACATGAACATCGATCACTTACAGTACATGGAAGTAAGATTCTGACCGCAAATTACTTTGCAAGACACTGAAATATCGAATTTGATCAATCAAAATAGTATTTACATATGCTCTAAAAATTTTCCAGTTTTTTCAGTAAATCATGCAAACACGGGCAACTAACTCTACTAATATTCATGTTAACGGGAGTAGCTTTTATAACAAAGTCTCCCTGAGGGAATACACACATTCTTAGTAGAAGAATATAGCCCCATAACATCAACATTTTGCACGAAATGCGAAAAATGTACCACAACAAATCGCAATTCAAGACAAAATTCACAAAATGTGTAAACTTCCTTTCACAAAATAAGCCCAGATTCAAGTGAGAAAATGATTCAGGGTTGTAGTTTCGATAAAAAATGCAAATTATCTACTAGGATTGCAAAGAAATTGAGAGATTACTCACCAAAGGCCAAGATTTCTACACAAATTTTTGCTTTCCTCGAAGCGAAGATCCATCACAACATGACGTCAAAGAATAACACCGGAAGTAGACCGGCAGAAATCACAGATTGACCAATCAGATTGCCGGAGAAACTTTTTCAAAACATTCGCGCGTTTGTAAATCATTTCCGGTTTATTTCCGCCCACTCAAGGGCGGGGGGAGGGGTGTTTACGAGCTTTCAATGTCAGGGGGGAGTGTACAACGTTTTATTTTGAAAACCTTAGAACGTTGCGCATGCGTTGAGTCTCATTATTTAATATGCATTAATATGCATAATGATAACGCGCAAGCCTCACATCAGCAGAATACAAGCGGTACATCTATGGAACGAGCCTAAAAGTACGATATTGTACATAAAGCGTAAAATTTGGCATATATTTTGGGCATAAACGTAACATACAGCATTCTAGAGGCTAGAACGAGACGGTTCTCTGCAGTTCTCGAGTGGAATGTTAGCAGACTAGGAAAGTATGGACTGAATGGAATTTTATTTTTTCACCCTTATTGATCAATGAAGACAATTTCTTAGATAGATAGATAGTTTACTCAATTAATTAAAAACATTACAACCCACGGGTTGAATTACGCTTCTAACTTTACAATAAATATTTACTTTATCTAAAATGCATTGTAGAATTATGTAATTTATGTTGTATAAAACTATTTTTAAATCTATTCGTCCTACTAATAGAAACGTTAAAAATGTTCTCTTTCCTCATATTATAATTTGAAAAGTTCTTACTTTGTAGTAATTGGTAAAGCTTATGACTTTAGTCATTTGCAATGTCATTAAATAATTTAGTACAATAGTAGTTAGAATTTGTCTTCTATTAAATAATGAGTCAACTCCCGCTTCTACCAAAGCTTCTGCATAAGGTAACGTTGGGAAGATGATATGAAGGGCTCGCTTCTGTAACTTCTTCAGATCTTCGCATAGGTAATTGGGTAAGGAGTCGTGGAAAACGGGACAAGCATATTCCATCACAGGACGCACACAGCTAGGTCAGCACACACCGACTTAGACCATGGGCGTCACATTGGAACATTTCATCTGCATTCTGCGCTATCTCGATTTTGAATCATTTTTCAACCGGTGATCTGAAAATGTTTGATGGCGTAAAATGTTTCGTTTTTGCGGAAAAGATTTGTATAGGAAATTTAATAGAAATGTATTATTTATAGTATGAAAGTGGTTCGTACTCTTCAGTCTTCATTGCTTGGTAACGTTGATACGGAAATGAGCTCTAGTGCTGTCACTTTGCCCATTATTCAAAAAAAGATAATTTGAATACTGAAAGATAGGAAGTATCAGTAACCATGCCAAAACGCCACCTGACATATGAAACCATCGTTTCAGACGAGTCAGCTCAAAATAACTTTGTTTTTATTCGCCCACCGCTTAGGAAACACCGGCTAGGAATCAATATCCCATTAAATAAATATAGCCATTAAAAATGCTGTGATATTTAGCGACTTTTGTGTTGAGCTTTGCTAATGAGCTGCGTTAATAGCTATAATATATCACATGAATCAGGCTTCCATTTTGTCTCGACCAGAAACTGCTGACACCTGACATCCTAAGATTGATTTAATTAAATATTCATCGTTCAGTGATGACACGGTGCTAGACTTGACTAATCCGTCAACTTTTCGCACACACAGGTTCAAATATTGACACGAGCTAAGCCAGAGTTTGCAGAATTTCGCTTGCGAAAAGCAGAACGCGAGGCGTCACGGAACGAAGTGAAACTTTGCCTAATGGCCGCCGGTAGTTTTGTGGTAGTGAGGCGGACAATATCGCAAACAATTGTCCCGTATAAAGACGTAGAAGAACGACTCTTGTTGAAGAGATCAAAATCAAAAAGTACAAGCCTTGGGTTTAGTTCAACAAACAATGTTGCTCGATGCGGCGTGGCAAATACGCCAGACGCGAAGAGGACGCAGAAAGGTTTGAGCTTGGAACGCAGTCGCTCCGAAGTGTGTTTGCGTAGAAGGAGTACGTACGTTCGCGATACGTCGCTGGATGTTTTTGAGGAGCGGCGAGAAGGGGGTTTAGTGAAACCGGTAGTACGAAGACGGGAGATCAAAAGAGTAAACACAGCAAGACCACAGTCGGATTTCTTTCCCGAATTTTCAATCGAGAAAAAGAAGACAATAAAAGTGGCAGGCAAGGACAAAGCAACTGACGTACAAGACGCTGGCAAGCGTTTGGGACGGTGTATAGCTACATTAAGACGAGAGATGGTGAGTGAATCAGTATGTTTTTCATTTCAAATAAACCGCTAATGAGCGTATTTTTATCGCACTTTAGTGATTATTGCTTATGGTATGATACTGATAAACTGATAGCCATCATAACGTGACGATTTCCGAATAGGCTTAGCCCATTTTCATTACGATTTACGGATAATAGGCAAGGGTATTCAAATAACTTGCGGTCGCTTTCGATCACATAGAGATAGGTTTTAAACATTTTACTCATATTTCAATAATTTCAGTGCTTTCTATGTTAATGCGCAATTTTCTGCATGTTTTCTTATCGCAAGCGCGCATCCTGATAATTATGGCATGGGATACTGGTTCGGTAATTCAAAGAAACTATCCCTCATTAAGGAAGTTTAAATAAAGTAGGCTCATGTATGCTTGCTGATCCATTATATCCTGGGCATTAATTCCCAGTGTAGTGATGCCAATATCACGATCCTTGAGTCTTGATAGTTGAAGGCGATCTAAAAAATAGCCTACTAACTTCGAAAAAACATCGAAATATTTTCTATACACGCTTATGTTTGAGCCCAAAAAAGGTAAAAAAAACTTTGTATTTAAAGACCGCAGTCTATGCGACTATAATGTTATAAGCTTTAGCCTTAGCCCTTAGGGCTTGCTATAATATTTAGTGTATTTACGGTTTATTTCCATAGCGCGGTATATTTCCTCTAAACTAGCAAGAAAATACGAAAGTTAGCATCTACATAAATGATTGATATTTTACAATTTGTCTTTATTTTATATATTGCGGATACATATTTCGAACTATAGTTTATACATAAGATATCCGATTGTATATGTGACATGCGACAAGGTGTTGGCAGGAAATTACTGGAAAATCAGTCCAAAATAACGCCAAAGTGCGATATTTATAGATAGAAAGACAATCTGTGTAGAAAGATAAGAAGGATTATTTCAAGAACTGGTCATGTTGTTAGTATTCATCCACGAATACACGGCACAATAAAATGACGGCTTTCTGCTATCATACTTACAGTGTATGTATCATTCTTTGACGCAAAGTTTTTGATCTAAGGACTGAACGATTAATCGCTCAGTTTGTGCCGTTGCAACTTCGTTCCAGGGTCCCAGATTTGTTGTCCTTCATCGCCACTGTCACTGGGCAGTCTTCAATTCATTAGCAACTTCATATTCCCACTAGGTAACACTAAGTGGCTAGCTTTATATATTGGCTGCACACCATCTATAGTCGAAATGTATCAAAAATGTGCAAAGCATTCCAACATTGTTTCAATGTAGTTCTATGTGGGAACGGCCGGGAGGAAAGTAGAAAATGCTGGACATTATCCCAACCCAAGTGGTACGGAAAGGGCAAGTACATTGCTTGCCAAAAATGACATTGAATTGTTTAATTTTCTCTTTGTGTACATTCCTACATTACCGGCTAATCTGCGGCACCTCTCTTCCACAGAGACTTTCTGTGCTTTCAAGTGCGTATTGTGCAAGATGAAAAGGCGCGCTAGAGAGCCTTTGCGAAGCAGAGAGCCGCACCACACAAAACCAAACCATGCACGGTACTTTGGAAACGTCTTAGCATGTTAATGAACACACAAAAATGATAGACTTGATAATTATATTAATGCTATTTCCATGGTCTTTACAGAGTAAAATGATCAATTTGTGATTGATCGTTAGAAAGTTGTACTTTCATAATATGAATTTTGACAGCTTGTATTTGCATTAACATTATAACGAGGTTATTGGTGCAGGCGTGCGAATATTTGCGCGCATTCACGCAGATTAGTTTAATCTTTCAACGAAAGTTATCCCTACACGATCTACACATGGACGCAGTAGTTGTGTTTGCTAGAATTGTTCTTCATTACTCCGACAATTACGCTAGTGAAATGAAACAATAATGTTCTGAGCTTAATTAATTACTGTCTACGCCCAGTCTGATACTTTGCATATGGAATGCAACAGAAATTGAAAATGACAAGGACTGTTGATGTTCCGAAATAGCAGAACTATTAACCTGCCTTTAACCTTTGCGGCCTGATCTCGGTTTCGTTTTGTTACAAAATAATGATTTAGTAATTTATTTAATCTTCATTTTTCAAATGTTTTCCAAAATGTTCACCCCTCAGACGTGTTTAACTTTGTTTACATTTCTATAACGACACGTCAACTGCTGTTCACGAAACTATCGTATTTTCACAAGAATGTGCACGAACGTTTTCAATTTCTCATTCATTTTGATGCCAGCACATTTTAACTATGTTGCGGTGCGCGCCCAAGCTAAGTGTTACGCCTGAAGAACAAAAACACCATGTTGCATGACAAATGCGCGCCAAATTATGTTTACGAGTATAAAAATTAATGAAGTTAATCACGGGATGTCCTCTGGCTCTGTTTGTTTATTTTGGACAAAGACAGCATTTCTTAAAAAAAAAATATTGATATATATATAGAGAGTCGTGTGTTGAGGTCGCCGACTCGATTAATGGGTTCGCGGATTAATGTATTAGTTAGTTAGTTGGTTAGTTAGTTTAACTAGCATAAATTAATTCATTCATTTGAAATAATCCTAGATGTCCTTACGCAAGCAAGACCAGGCACTTTTGATACAGTTGACGTCACTGAACGAACATATACAAGATCTCAAAGAAATCGCCAGGGTGCAAGGGGGTATATATGGATCGCTTGAAGATCAGGATGACTCAAAACAACCATTACCTTCAACAACCCCAACTTCTCCTAGTGGTCCTACCATTGACCCCTCGTCGACGAAGGGGAAAAATTCTGCAAGAAAAGAGCGAGAGAAAAATGTCGAAACTACTAAAAAAGAGCGAGTGCAAAAAATCGCGAAAACTGAACCGAGTACTACTGGCAAGCGGATAAATAATGGCATTCAAGGATTACAAGAGACATCGTTCGAGTACATAGAAGTCCCTTGCGATCCCTCCACTCCAAAGGCAACTCTTCCAAAGGCGACGGCAAAGCGCTCTCAGTCGACGACAATTGCCGATGTTTCACGCAAAAAGATTTCGTCGCTACGATTGGAAAGAAAATCATTGAGTTGCCAATTTTTGGACTCCGCTCGGCGAGACGAATATACTACTAAAGGGAAGAAAAGCCTTTTTGCGGAATCGCATGAAACGTTGGCTTCTACGGGAGCAAGAAAAGCGCGTCCTTTGTCTCAAATAGACGCAGAAAAATCAAACGTAAACAACACGGATACTAAGCAAAAGTCTCTATCTTTATCCCAGTTACGGCCAGTAACGAAGAATATCGAAGGTTCCACGAGTGATAGCGAGTGCTCGACATCGGGATGTTACGGAGGCTCGTCGACAGGCAGTGACGTAGAATTAGAGCGAAGTTATTTCACTACGAGAGCCGGTACTAGTGAAAGTAACGAGAAACTGGATAAACTCTTTGAACTAAATAGTCTGAATTTAAAACCAGTTGGGAGAAGGCATCTCGCCATCAGTGCCCAAGGACAATTTCGCAAGAAAATTGTTTCAGTTTGAGTTTATGTTGACTTGACTTTTGTAAATAAACTTGCAAATGAATAAGAGATAGAAGAACAACTTCTTAAAGTTCATTTAAACATCAATATTGATTAGGGCAGCATTAACTAGTTTAACCATTCAACATTGCATTGATCAATTAATTTTGACATAAATGACGCCATTTTGTAAATGTTGTAGTGGACTTAGTGGTTCGCTTTCATTTTATCAATCAGATCACACGAAGACCAGGCTCTGTTTGTAGCCCGCATCCAGGCTGGATGCGGGCAACACCTGAGCACAGCCTGGGCTTCCTGAGATGAGATTGCACGCTTATTGTTCGAAACCTTGCACAGTAATATTACGAGCAGTGTTTAAAGCTTTAATTATATTTGAAAACATTTGATGGTTGTACGTCACGTATATAGTTTCCAGTCATAATCATAAATCACTATAGTTAGTAAAGATTCATTTGTCATTGAATATGTAGTCAACAATTTGTCAACCTCGTACCCAGGCTATTTACCCTCACACTCTTGCCCAAAAATTAAAAGACCCTGGGTACAAGTATGATGTAATGTCTGATATTGTTACATCCACATTTTCGCTTAGCTAAACAAGAAATGGCATTCCACAGAACACGGTGCTTCCCCCGCGGGACTTTCCCTTGTTGAGATCCACCAATCAGATGGCTACACGTGTGAACACATGTTAGAATACAATATTACTCGCATGCTTTAAAAGGCAAAACATAGCTTAGATTATTTAAATTTGGGTGTTTGCATCCTCAAAGTGAGCTCGATGGAAAAATTTCAAGTAGGATTGCCGGCGATGGAGTCATCAAATGAAACATGTTCGTTGAAACGTGTCTTCTTGGTTATCCTGATCTTCGTTATCGTTGGTCTAATTGGTTGGAATAGCTATCTTACTCCGAAAACTATCGAACTAGAACACGAAATTAATTCTCTTAAGAAAGAAAATGAGCATTACAAAGTGCACCCGCGGAGCGACGTGAGCGTCAAAATAATAAAGAAAATCTATGACCACGAAACTTCTTTGCGGCGTCTTGACAATCGAACGGCCGCGATTCAAAACGAGATTCGACGATTGGACACGAGAAATAAATCTGTCCCGAACACCGAACACGACTTGCGCCAGAGCTTTAAAGATATAAAGGAGCATTTGGATGTTCTTGTGAAAACGGTTGGGAACCTAAGCGCAGTTGTTTTGAGAATGAATAGTTCGTCGAGTTCAACGATTTCTCGTCTGCGTAGCAGTTTGAACGAAACCAAAAATGATCTCATCCGTCTTCAGAATGATATGGCGCACTTGAATAAATCTATACACACAGATATTACACCCTTCCTTATATCAGCCGTGAAAGATGTCAGTGATGAATTAAACACACTAAGAAAGTTGACAACAGCAAATGTTAGCGAGCTTTGGAGACATTGGAATCGCACGGACGCCGAAATCGAGGATATCATAAAATTGATTGCTCAGCAAAATGAAACTCTTCATTTCAAAATAGCGTATCACTCCGACCGCTTGTACTCTGAGGTGAAAGATGTTGAAAAAAAGCAGTCGAGGCTTCGTGATTACACTGTCAAAAACGTCAAGGATATCCGTAACGAGATGAATCAAACGCGGCAAGGTCTTCAACAGAGTTTCGACAATGAAATCGCACGGGCGAACAGAAGCTGGCACAACGCACTTGAAGAAATCGACGTGTCTCTGCGCTTGTCCATGGCAAAGATAAATTTAAAGGCAGACGGGATTAAACAAGAGCTCCAAAAGAGCATAGATAATATTATGAAGAAACAGAAAGCAACAAACGACGATTTCTTAAAAACGAAGCAAGCGTTCCAAGAAAAGGACAGGAAGCACGACTCGGACATTTCCGGTGAAGCGTCGGAAATGAAGAAGGTGAAAACCAGGATTGAGACTCTGGAAGGAAAACTGGATTCAAAGACAAGGACGATTTCAGACCTGCAATGGGACCTCCAAAATCTGCAGAACAGTGTCAATAAAATGAAAAATAAGGCAAATAGAGTGTTGGGAAGCTATGCTCCACTCATTCTTGTATTGCTGTACATCTTAACCTGTTAAACGAGACTGAAGAACGTTTATTAACATATAGATATAGCACTGAAGTTGGTAGTGCCTGTAAATA
This sequence comes from Paramuricea clavata, assembly GCA_902702795.2. NCBI lineage: Eukaryota > Metazoa > Cnidaria > Anthozoa > Malacalcyonacea > Plexauridae > Paramuricea > Paramuricea clavata. The sequence goes on from CACRXK020000590.1 coordinate 60,445, forward strand.
TTTAATAATTTGTCAGTGGGACATGCAATTTAGAATCATAGACATATTTAGGGAACTGAATAGAGGAATAGGATATAATTTTGAGCTCTATAAATATACATTTGAAACTGTCCAAACTTGCCTGTAAATAGCCTCCTGCGCAGATGTTGTTAGTGGCCGAGGCCTCAGCCACTAACAACGTCTGCGCAGGAGGCTAGCCTGTAAATAGATCGTACGTAATTTAGTGTGATTTTGTAGTTTTTATAACATTATATAAATGCACAGTTAATAGCTGTGATAAATATTACTTCATTGTGTCATTTATTGCCTGCGCAAGTATCTTTTCAATGACGGAAGCTCCTAACAGGTTCCCTTTCGGCTCGTACGCAGTGCCGTCTGCGCTTGCTGCTCTCGCTTTTGGGTTGGTCAAAAAAATAGCCGAAATAACGTCATAGCTACACCAGGTAATTGAGAAATAGCCGGGAGTGTTGATTAATTAAAAACGAAGATAAAATTGAAGCCTGGTTCACAGTATATACCTGCGGTATATCAGCGAGCTATTGTCGTTAGCAGTTCCACCAAATAATTCACAAAAAAATGTATGCATCAACAGCTGTAAACAATGATAGCAAAGGCATACCGAAGGCATATGTGAACCAGCATTTAAGTAATGGTCATGGATTTAATTGAATCGTCATTCCCTTCCGTATTTCTTTATTTTTTATAAACCTTATAATTAAGGCTGGGCCTCAGGACTGGGCACGAGTCACAGCGAAATATGTTATGGGTGAATACATAAAGATATGCTCACATGACCGTTGATTAGAACATTTGTTTCGCTCTACAAGTTCAGAAAAAAACTTCGTCGCCTGTTGAGAGTTTAGTTCAATTAATATATGACCGCAGGTGGTAGCATGCACAGGTACTATTAAGCGCCTTGAGGAGATTCTTTGACAGATTATCAACGTCGTCGCCATGTGAACAAATAATTATTGAGATGCTTGCTGTTTTTGCAATTTAATCTCAGAAGCAAACGGTCGAGTCTCTCTCAAACAGACATGATGGACAACGACAGCGTGGCGATGTTCCTGCCCGAAGAACCTGTGCGCGAACGACAAAGTTGTAAACCTGGCCGACGTTTCTTTTGTATACTTGCACTGATCGCCTTTCTTACGCTTACAGTTTTATTTAGTGTGGTGCTCAGCATGTCCATCACGAATAGGAATAGATATGAATCGCTAAAGATACAGTATGACGAACTGCGCAATAAGAACGAGGGAAAGATAGACTATATTATCGACAATAGAATCAACAAGTCAGAATTGGATTGGAACGCGCGTTTTGGTGCTATTAATAACAGCCTACGAAGTCGAGTCGAAGCTGACAAGAAACTACGATCTCGTATGAACATCAGCTTTGAGAATATAACAAATGATGTGGAAAATATTCTTTCGGAATTAGATAACTTAACGTTAAGTCTATTAAGAATTAATACCACCTCAGATGGAAAGATACGAAATTTGCGCAATATTCTGAAGGCCATCAAAGGTGACCTTCGCCTGTCACGCACCGCATTCACGCAAATTAACAGAAGTCTGCGTAACGATTTGATGCAAGTTAGAAAGTCTTTGAGCCTGGCTGTAAAAGGTCTCAAAAACGGATTGAGAAGATTAAACGATACAACCACAGAAAAAACTGACGATCTTTGGCGGTATTGGAATGAAACGAACACTGAATTCCAACAGTCTTTGGAAAAAATGGCACGTCAAAACACGACCTTCCATTTGATAGTCGATCGCCATTCCGACACATTATACTCCGAAGTTAAGGATGTCGAAAAGAAACTTGCGCAACTGAGCAACAAAACTTTCATTGTCACAAAGAAAGATAAGCAAAATCTTCAAAAAGAATTGAACAAGACAAGACGCATTTTGAAAGACGCATTCCAAAATGAAATCTCACGGACCAACGCAAGTTTGTCCAAAAAGATAGAAAGTTTTGAGACGCAGTTGAGTTCTTCATTTGCGAATGTTAAGACAAAAATAGACGCCGTTCAGAATCAACTTCAAAAAAATATAACGCACTTGAAAGACAAACAGAAGAATATTAAAGATGACTTGTCAAAAACGAAACTAAATCTTCAAGCAGTTGACAGCAGGCAGGACACGAATATTTCCGCCCTAGCAGTCAAAATACAATACGTCACGAGTAATCTTAATAATAACCTGGATTCTGAGAAAAATAAACGGCTACAACTTGAAAAAGAAGTGCAGAACTTGCGTAGTATTGTTGATAAACTTCAAAGCAAGGCAAATGGGATTTTCGGAGTTAATGTTCCTTTAGTTGTTTTTCTAATATCGTTTATATTGTTGTATATTTGAGATCGACAAGGTCGTATCCCTGTCGTTAAAACACACATTGACATTCTACACATATTTTATTTTATTATACTTGAACACGCATAAGAGAATACTCATATAGTTGTTGTAGTATTGTGTGAATGGGTTGTTTGGATATCAGTCGTCAATTCAAGTCATACACTCTTCCGGCAAGCATGTCACTTTGGCTAGTATAGGAGCCTCATTTTCGTGTATGTGATATTAGTTAAAGCAAAACGTATCCGGCAATCATGAAAACGAGGCTCGATAGCAGCTCCTCTAGTGGACTGGTTTCGAACTTACCGCTACCATGTGGTGGAGTCAAGGCTCGAATCAAGGCTCAAGGCTATAGACATTATGACATTCTCCAAACTAGTAAGCGCTCTAGATCGCCCAAACGCGACCTGACTCAATTAAACTGTAAATTTCTCAAATTTCATGAAGTATATAAAACTAATATGAGTGTATGACCAGTAGGTAATTTGGTTTTTACCAATGTTTTTAATTAACAGAGATTGCCATCGATATCGTCACCACTCCATGCAGACTTTCATAGTTTTTCACATGTCCAATATTTCCCCAAATATTTTCTTGAATTCAAAGAATATCACTACGTTCTCAGTAAAGGTCTCCCTGTTCCGAGAAGGGGGATTTCTTTTCTGACCCCGTGACATGAAATCCAAGTACTTATATTATGTAAATACTTGCATTCATACATGGACAGACTGTGACTGCAGACTGCAATAAAGTTTAAAGCAATAGAGTGATTATATTGAAGTATGGCTCTGTTACAAAGATCCCAGATTGGGGTGAGGGAATTCGGAGAGACAGTTACCGTACCAAACGATCCGAAAGCGAAGTTGATGTATTATCTGAGCTGCGTATGTACGGTAAGTGACGCTCAAAAACTTTAAGACAAAATACTTCCGCAATTTCTTTGTCTTTGACTATATGTCTATTAAACATAAGAATGTCATTTAGATCTGCATTTATATTTTACCGTCGTCATCTTTTGATAGTAGAATGCTATATATATTATATATCTGTACATTTACAATACTCAATACAACGCAGCAACGCAACTGACTATAGGCATATACAAAGGTAGTATACAAAGATACAAACACAATGTCTACTGTCGTGCACGACTGATGGCAGTATATGCATTATATTATATTATGGCGAGCGAGGACCAACCGTCATATCCACCAAGTCAGTTCGGCGATGCGAAATGATGTTGGTCTGATATTGTCTTTCGTATTCTCTCATATATACCTGTTTGCATGCGTGCCAAACAAAGCTGTTAAATTATATATGCATATCAGTCTTCACTGAATGGATAGATATATTATGTTGGGACCATTGCAACTGTAAGGGACTGAAAACTTCGACCATCTTTTATCCCAAACTTTTACCAAATTTTTCCCAGTTTTACCTTCAATTTTAAGCAAATATCAGTTCCATTTTGACCAACTTTGGGCAAATATCACTTCCATTTTGACCAACTTTGAACACCCCCCCCCACACACACACACACACACCCTCCCTGAGCGCGACGCATTCACAGCCTATAAGCCTAGACATGCAATATAGAAGTTTAAAAGTTTTATCAATACTATATCTAACCACTTGTCTTAATAGTTAATATAACCCTTCAGACTGATCACCAAATCAATAAACAAACGTATATTTCTAATATGAGTGGTAACGGTATATTAAGTTCTTTGAATGTTTGCATGGCGATAAAATATAATTGTTTTTGTTTGTGGAAACACCACGTAAATTTATTACTGCAAAGCTTTCGATCCGTAAGCCCGGATCTTCATCACATATTATTAGCACTGATGAAGATCCGGGCTTACGGATCGAAAGCTTTGGCTTTGCAGTAATAAATTTACGTGGTGTTTCCACAAACAAAAACAATTAACGGTATATTATTATACCATATAAGTAAAGTAATTTTAGCTGTTTCTTTTGTTATTCATATCAAATATGTTTTACGTTAAGTGAAGATACTTATAGAATAAAATCTGACCGCGTAGCTCAGTTGGAAGAGCATTCAGTTAAGATTGGGCTAGTATTCCAAAGGTCGTAGGTTCGAATCCCACCGTGGCCGGGCATATTTTTCAAGCTCGCCCGGTGTGGATATACACTCAGAGTAACACCACAAATATCATATTCACCAGAGTACACTACACCAACACAGAAAAATTCAAAATCTTTTCATTCACACCAATTGTACTATTATTTTAACGAGAGTTGGCAAAGCGAGAGTTTACATGAGAGTTTTCTCAACTCTCATATCCCGGTCAAACAAGAATTCATTGTTGCATGAGAGTTGATACATCATTGCATGAGACTATAGTTGGTCACAGTAGATTATTTGGGATTACAGCTAAAGGTCTCTTTCCTCCGCAGAGGCTGTTCGTGTTCCGAGATCCGCCATCAGTGTAAAGTGTAGTGAAATGTATCTCAATACTAATCGTAATCACAGCCAACAAAAGCCTCTGCGGAGAAGAGAGGCTAAATGTTGCAAAAAGTCACCCTACAAAAACATTGCAACTTTTGTGTTGCAACTGCCTGTAACGAGTTAAAAAGATTTACAAATGCTTTCCTCCAGGTTTTAGATTTGCATCAAAACGTGCCACGAAGGCTGACCCAGTATTCAACAACATACAACAGACTGAGTCAGGATGAGCTCACAGACCTACTGGCACTTTGTATTCTCTTCTCACCAGATATCCTCAACGATAAAGTGTTTTTTGAAGACACCAGCACTTACGGATCAGCCAACCGATTCCTCGAGCTCTCATCCGTGAAGAGCTCCATGCTGGTCATGGAAAATGTCGTAATTGGTGGAGAGAATAGAAGAGTTGCTAAGGTGATGACGTGTACACGAGCTTGGATACGGAACAACTACGAACAACCAATGAGGACGGTGCTTTCTAGTCAAATTGGTGGTGGTTACCAAAATTCACCCACAGTCCGTATTGGTGGACAACCCTCACGACCAGCTCTTCAAGCACCACGATATGGTACTTATAATTACGGTACCCCCACCAGGAATAACAGTGGTGGTTGCTGTTGTGTTATCCTGTAAAGATGGTAGTTAAAACCATAAAACAGTCACAACGGACAGTTAATTATGTCAATATATATTTTAAGTGTATGTATTATTAACTGGGTTTCAAGATTTTTTCATTATTATAATAATTCTTATAAATCTTATTGGCTCTATCAGTGGCATAGCCAGAACGATAATTGGGGGGGGGGGGCATATTCATATATTCGTGTTCTGCTTTATTAATTTCTTTTGAAATCAATTGTTTTTATGGTATATGAACACGAATATATGAATATCCCCCCCCCCCCTCCCCAATTATCGTTCTGGCTAAGCCACTTGGCTCTATTTAAAAATTTCAGGACCATGAAATTGCTTCGCTCTTTACGAAAGCTCTTGCTCTCGATTATATGCAGATTTGTACCAGACCACTCATGCAGTCTATATTCTAAAAGTTTGTATTTTGGAAAATTTACACAATTTTCCCAATATTACAAAGCATACGATTATATATTATTAGTTACAAATACTATTGCTATCATTGCAAAGCATTCATATTAATTAATTAATTAAATTGATATTATATTCCTTCCTAAATGCTCATTATTCATTAAGTGCAAACTAATTTATCTATTTTATAATACAGTACATGACGCGAAACCTAATGACTCTAAGGGTAACCTAATGACTCTAAAACACTACCATAGTCTTTTGAATTGATGTAGAACTACAATGCAAGCAATGGTTTCAGAAGAAAGAGACTTCTCTTTCAGTTTTTAGCTCTCCCTCTGAAATCTCTGCCTGCACTACAGTTTGTAAAAAGACTATTTGTAATTTGGAAAGATTAAAGTCTAAATATTTTATTGTGCTGTTCTCTATGGTGTAGTCTAGTAAAATACATATTTTAGTTTGTATTAAGAGTGCATTGACTGTAACATAACTGTGACATCACTGCGCGTCAGAATAATCAGTCTTCTCAATGGTGAAGAAATCTTCCAGCTGCCACTGTAGTGTTTCAAATGTCGGCCTTTGTTCTGGGACCGCCTTCCAACATTCTAACATCAATTGATATAAAGGATCGGGACAATCTCTCATCTGTTCCATACGGTATCCAATTTCGACCTTTCTCAAAACCTCAGAGTTTGTCATGCCTGCATACGGAATACGCCCCCGGGTGATCAGTTCGGTGAGTAGAATCCCGAAAGACCACACGTCGGATTTAATGGTGAATTTGTGATACAACGCTGCTTCGGGCGCTGTCCACTTAATGGGAAACTTCGCACCCTCGTGCGCGATATATTCGTCATTATTAATAATACGACTCAGACCAAAGTCAGCAATCTTAACAATATTTTTCTCACCGACTAAAACATTTCTCGCAGCAAGATCACGGTGGATATATAGACATTGTTCCAAATATGCCATGCCTTTAGCGACTTGACCGCCCATATCAATTAACTGTGGAAAATTTAGCCTTTGACCCAGTTCACTTTGAAGATATTCTAGTAAACTACCACTGGTCATTAGTTCAGTAATGATGTAAATTGGATCACCTTTTGTGCAAACAGCAAAAAGTTGAACAAGTTTTGGATGATTGAGTTTCTTCATGATTTGCGCTTCTTGTAAAAATGCAGTTGCAGTGTCGTGCGTTGCCTTTGAGCCTGATTTTAAGGTTTTCACAGCAACTGGGGTTGTTTCATTCCATAGTCCCTGCCAAACCTCACCAAACTGACCTTGTCCAAGCTTATTGAGCAGACGGATTGACTTACGGGGAATTTCCCACTTGTCGTTTGTATCGTGGGATAAGCCTATGGTCGTAGGGGTATCAATATGGGGGCATGGTTGCTGTAGCTGTGCACATAGGCCACTTGCATTCTCTTTGTAGAAAGACACCAGTTCTTTCAATGTGAGGAATGCTTCGTTTCTTGAGATAAAATAACCACCTTGATCAAGGGTGCGGATCCGATAATGTTTGATACTTTCACCATCCCGCAACGACAGAGAAAACCCTCCTTGCTGCGTCTCACTATCTCTGATGAGGAACGAACCTTGTGCGCCATGGTTTATTAATAATTTCTCAGCATCGCCTCGCTTTATTGAGCCAAAATACCAGCTAAAATATGAAAAACACATTGTAGATATTATTCTCCTTACGCACTTATTCCCAAGTCAAGCATAAATACATGAGCCTGTCTACCCATTGAGTGGCAGCACACTCGCCTTGACAAGTAGGACGCATCAGGCCACATTGCCAATTAAAGGGTTAAGCACTTCTTCAATGTTGAAATGATGAACCTAGTATATTATTGTTCATTGGCTCCTGTTCTAACAAGATCATATATTAGCATTTGCTAGAATATAGCCAAGGGCACATTGTCCATTTACGGGGATTTACAACAATATCTGTATTTGACTCGCAGCTACATTAAAAACAAAAATTCCCACGACTTCTTTGCATTTTATTGAATGTGGTTTATAGTTAATATTTAACTATGTGTCAATATTTACAGTGTTGATGGCAATAACATATCACTGCTATATCAAATGATTGCCAAAAACTCTCCAGTCAAATGAAAGAGTTGTATATTTGTAAAGTCTAAATATTTAACAAAGCCATTCAGGTTAATACACAGGAATGTATATTAATTAAATCACATTGCACTAACCATCAACACATAACATGTAACTTAGGCACATTTAGAATCACAATAATTGAAGTTGCCATTTTGGTACAAGTACGATTTCAATTTGTAAAATACGATTTCAATTTGTAAAATATTATTTTAGCAAACTGAGTAAATAATTAACGTGTTCGTTATCACATTCTTCAGGGAACAGAGACGCAACCGGAAGAATACAAATAAATTTTTATGATAAAACCAAGCCCATTTACGTAAATATTACGCTGATAAGCACGAACAGTTCGAATATCTTAAATGTAGCAAATTAAGAATTTCGTACAAATGTAGCAAATTATTAGTTTAGAATTTAGCAAATTAGCGTACGAATGTAGTTTATAAGACGTTTGATACTTGATCTATAGATGATGATTTTGAAAGAAGCTTGATAATACAAATATTTGTATATTGATTTACAGTGGGCGAAAAGTATCTTATTAATACTAAGTAATAAAAACGATCATGTTCTATACTCACTCTTCGGTTTGTAAGGAGGTCGCTGGTGCAATGTAGTTGCTTGGAACGTAACCCGTTTCAGCAGAAGTCAAAGATTTCGCTTGCCACCAGCCACCATCTTTGTTATTGATAATTTCCATCCTCTCTCCCTTTTTAAAGCTAAGATCCTCGGCTGTTCTGGCTTTATAGTCGTACAGAGCGACATAAATAAGTGGTTCGGTTTCCCGACTACATTTCGCATCTTCTGTCGTGGTCGCCTCATCACCGGTGTTGTTATTCTCGCGTACGATTCTCACGAATGGAAAACGTTTCGTCCATTTTAAGCGGCGTCCAGTTCGCGAAAAAAGGTTGCCCATAATACCATGCATAATACTCAAATGAATGAATATTTTCTCAGTCAATGTCTCCTTAATGTTGCCATGTTTTGATCTGCTATCTTCACGGAAACAACGAGGCGACAGAATTCAAATGCATGGTGGATAATACCCAGCGGACTTCTGTGAATTCTCTGTTTATATTATCGAATTACTTTCCCGACAGAATCGCCAACCCAGTCACTCGTGAGCGGATGTTTGGAACAATGTGAGGGCCCAGGAGGATCATAGATGGATAAATATTGAGATATTGGGCCACCTCTTGGAGATGGTTCTCACATGTTGGAATCATAATTTGAACGATTATATCGTTATGGTCACAAGGCCGTTACAGTTGTGATTGGGATCTAGAATTGAACAAAGGAAAATGTATTCTTGTCTAAAATTGTCTATCTTTATGAATACTCGCATGAATATATATATTCTTTGTTGATTTAATGGATAGATGATGGCTATCAACTTTTGATCCTCACTAATTCATCTTTGGACCTCTCTATCCACATTTCATCATCTCTATCCAAATTTCATCTGCTCATAATCCATATTTCACCCTCTCTATCCATATTTCAACCTTTCTATCCACATTTTATCTTTTCTATCTGCCTTCGATCCTATCTATCCATCTTTGATCCTCTTGAGCCCCCAAGTCTTTTCCAAAATGGCGAGCAAAGAGCGAAGTTCCAGGGCAATGCCAGCAAGACAAAGGATCGAGTCTGTTAGTTTAGAAGGTTTGGTAAGTAAAACTAAACAAAGTATATGAAGTACAAGTATTCATTGGAAACATAAGTATGTTTTAATAATCGATTGTGCAGGTGGAATGGTGAATATAAAGTTAAAATAATTTTCTTTTAATACACGTGATAATAATATATTAAAATGTGACTGTACACTGTTCTATTTATTCTGCTGTTATGTGTAGTCAAATAATATTATAATATTAGTAATTCTGTGTGTATCCGTCCAGTTGATTATGATCGTTTTGTAAGGGACCGTCGTCCACCGAGAAATAGAATCCACTATCGTTAAAAATTTTTGACAAAAACTGAATATTAAAAACTGGACATTTCAATGGTCCGTGACAGGGTAGTGTGTGTGTGTGTGTGTATGAATTTAATGATTGGTCTAGGTTGTCCTCAAAATAATTCAACATTGCCAAGAAGAAGGCGCAGAAGGGGATGTCGTTCAAGGAGTGTTGTTGGGTTTGGTGGAAGGAAATAAACTTGAAATTACAAACTGTTTTCCATTTTCTCAAAACTCTGAAGAGAATGACGAAGAAGACAGTGAGTTAAATAAGACTTATAGTCTAGATGGATCATGCTTCCCCCTGTTCTTCTCATTTCACCCCTTCCATCTCATCACCACCACCACCCATACATCAGTACCCCACCTCTAACCCCTCCTTATCTCCCTCACCTCTTCCACCAGTATCTTCACCCCACCCTGACCTCACTCCCACTTACCTTACTTCCCCACCTCCTCACTCATCTTACATCACCTCTCCCATCCCTAACCCCTCACCACATTCCCCTCACCTTAACCCTACCTCACACCCCTCCCCCTTCTAACCTCACCCCACCACCTTCAGCTCACCTTACCCTTTCTGACCTCCCCCCATCCATATCAGCAGCTCCCTTCCACGTTCATAGATTGCCTAATTTCCTTTACCCCCCACCCTCCAATTGTTGTCCCATATTATAAAATCCATCAATTTCTCTAGTCTATTATCAGATGGAAATGATGAGACATTTAAGGTCTGTTAATATCGACCACTTGCATGTTGGCTGGTATCAATCCACATATCTTGGTGCCTTTGTCAATAAAAATCTGTTGGAATCCCAGTACAGTTATCAGAATTCAATATCAGAATCTGTGGTTCTTGTATATGGTGAGTAGTTGGTTGGTAAGCAATCATTCATGGTGATGAGTCAGAAATGTTGACACTGATAAGAAATACACAACATGCTTGTCAGATGTTGGGATCCTAGGTAGCTGCAAATGTCTGAAGCTAACTGGTCAGAAGGTCTTATGCATGCTTAAGTAAGGTCGAAAATTTCAAATGCATAAACTCCATTTTTAAATGCTAGAAATCCGTTTTCAAATGCCAAAACTCTGGTTTCAAATACCAAAACTCCACTTTCAAATGCCAGAACTCCGTTTTCAAATGCCAAAACTCCGCTTTCAAATGCCAGAACTCAGTTTTCAAATGCCAAAACTCCGTTTTCAAATGCCAGAACTCCGTTTTCAAAAGCCAAAACCCCGGTTTCAAATACCAGAGCTTCGTTTTCAAATGCCAGAACTCCGTTTTCAAATGCCAGAACTCCGTTTTCAAATGCCAAAACTCCGTTTTCAAATGCCAGAACTCAGTTTTCAAAAGCCAGAACTGCGTTTTCAAAAGCCAGAACTGCGTTTTCACATACCAGTCAAACACTGGTCAGATGATTTTACTTATCAAGGGGAGAGTTCTGGTACTGGGTTAAAATAATTATCTGTATTGGCATTGTTGCTATACAATATAACCTTACTGCATATTTTCTATTATTTTACACCATAGATCCTTTAAAGACGTCGCAAGGTATTTTGTCATTTCGGGCCCTTCGCCTTTCGCAAAAGATGATGGATTTGTATGCTGAAAAAGAGTTTACCCCAAGCAGGTAACTATGTTTCGCTCACATCCCTTCTCCTTTGCCCTTCCCATAGTATTGGTCCACTTAAATATTTGACGTATTTATTCAATTATTTCACAGTCTAAATAAAATTGGTATGAAACACGATGAGATGTTCGAGGAAATACCACTGGTGATAAAGAATTCAAACTTAGTGAACACACTCTTGTGTAAATTGGATGAAACTTTAACAGAACCACAACACAATGATTTCTTGTCTTTAGCAAGAGGGTGAGTGGACATAGCTCTAGCTCTTAACGGTTCTCCCACTACACAGCCAGCAATCTCACAGGTCTGTCGCAAGTTGTTGACAACAGCATTGCTCCATCTCTGTTTCAACAACTTGCGACAGGCCTATTGAAAACAGCATTGCTGCAGCTCTGTCACAACAGTTTGTAACGACCTGTTGATAAGCCGGGGACAAACAGGTACAAGGCGAGCGAACGCATCCAGATATCGGCTTGTTGACAACAGGTTGTAACAGATCTGCTGCAGATCTATTCCGACTTGCGCAGAATTGGCTGTGTACGTAGAGGCACAGTATAAGCGTTGTTCTGAGCATTGTTTTATTGCAGGAACTTTATTGAAAAGAATGTTCAGTTGTTAATGGAAACAGTAGATGAACTCGGCCAAGATACACAGAAATTTCACAATTATCAACGAAATTCTGCAAGACAACAGCAACAGAAAGACGCCTATCTTATGAAAAGGGTAAGAAATATTTCGGTGTTTTCAAATCACCATTAATAAACTACTGGACCAGGTGTATGATTGATAACCACCTACTTTCTACCATTCTGTTTAGAAAGGAGAAAACCAAGCGCGCAAAGAACGAGGGGAACGACCATTACCCGAAGAAGACCTATCGAAGATATTTAAGCCGTTACAAGTCCCTTCTCGGCTGGAGAACTTATTGCTCTCAGGACAGGCGGAAAATTACTGTAACGAAATCAACGAGTTCGCCTCACAAAGTTTTGCTAAACTTTTCCTGTCCGAAGCATTACAGGACGCTCAGTAACCAACGAATAAATGTTATTTAAAACTGGTAAACTTGTTCTTGGGTAGAATGTGAATTAATACAGATAAATGTCACGAGTTACTATAGTACATTTCGAATCCATTGTCCATTTATAATCCATTGTCTTTTGGCTTCTTTTATTAGAAAGTTTCAGATTTGAATTCCACTATCGCTACCTTTCACTGGCTTAGTACGCATTAAGTTGGTTAATCGCATAGTTCAAACACATCTGATGACTGATTGGTTGATCGCATAGTTCAAATGCATCTGATTGGTTAATCGCATAGTTCAAACGCATCTGATTGGTTAATCCCATATTTCAAACACATCTGATTGGTTAGTGGTCCCTGGTAGCGGTAGTGGAGGTGAAATCTGAACATCTGTATTGTTTACCTGAGCTTGATGTTTCTGACATCGCGAGGAAGCTGGACTATGTTGATCAGTTTAGCGGTCTTTTTGAGTTGTAAACTTTGTTTCCAGCACCATCCGTTGAACAGCGAGCAAACTTAAGTAATAAAGCTTTCAACGATTGACCAGGCGATTCCAAGTCACTAAAGGGAGGTAAGATGTTAATGCCCCGTTTACATGAGACCGGGACCATTTCGTTTCGGTCATAGTATTATTTATAATAGATGTTTACATGAGACCAGGACGAAAATAACTCAGACTGGTCTCAAGTAATTCCGCCTGCTGGACCGAGCCGACTCACTTCAGACCAGCATGAATTCAGAACTGGGATGAATGTAAACACAAATACATTTCAGATCGGTTTCGGCTGTAACCTTGACATTGGGACAACACATGCTAACAAAAGGCGAAAGCCACCTAAGAAAAAAAATTGCCTGGCAAGGGGAATAAGTTGTAAGTTTGTCGTACCGGTCCATGTAAACGGGCCTTTGGCATGGGCCTCTGTCAGCTGGGTTCGGTTGTTTGATTATAACTTCGCCTCAGAAGAGTGCGTCCAGTTTGATTTTACCAAACACCACAACTCACAAGTTTCCTTTGGTAGTCGCTATACAAAACCAGGGATGGTTCTTATTGAACCACGAAGAGAAATCGTTCAGAGCTGTCATAACACTGGATCAATAAGGGATGATCCTTGAGAACAGTTTAGAACTGAAAGAGCTACCCAGTGGAAATAATGTTTTGGATACTTACGCCAAGTAAGGTTGTATATCCTCCAACGACCATTTTTCTCGGGTTTTGAACAGTTTATTGAACCTTTACGTCGAAAAGAAAAGATCCGGTTTGGAAAATACAACTGACTTAAGGTAACCAAAGGGCGTTTACTTTAGGAGAGCACAAATCTATGTAGAATGATGTGCATACAGTTCTCAATGCACGAGTAGCGGGGAAGAAAATGAATGAATGAAGAAAATATTTAATCAGGAATGTCCAATATCATAAATATTTACATACAATCTAAATATTATGGTAAGGTCTAAGGAGTATAATTTGGAATATCATTAAAGGCCTTTAGGAACTTCTATCTTCAATTTTGAAAAACTAGTTTCATTTCTCAAACTTGATGGTAGCAAATTCCATGTTGGTATAGCAACTGGTCTTGAAGACGAAGTCCTTGTTGGCCTGTTTATAACAAACGTCAAAGTATAGTAGTCCTGCCAATCTGAGCTGTATATACAGAGCTGAGGGGGGGGGGGGACGTACCTCATTGCTGGATCTGAGGGAAGATTCTCGTTAGGAAAATGCCATATCAAAGGCGGTGATGACATCTTATCGCTCAGAGCAATACCCTACAGATAATCAACAGGGCAATATTGATACACTTGGAGTTGAATATTGGGCTTTACCCTAATATGGCCTGTTTCTCCTTGACAGTAATAATGCCAGAGGCAAATTGAACACTACAGATTCACTTGCTTCATAGAATAAAATTCATTCTCAATCCGAAATTTAGAAGGCCCAGCACAATTCGCAAAGTGTTCCCTTCTTAGCACCATTTTTGTCCTTCGAGCGGCCCTAGGTTCATTCACGATGGCTCTGGGTACGATATTGCCCTAGGTTCTACATATTTACATTAATGTTTTTGTATAACTTGATGCCTTTGGGATGAACAATGAAGATATTTCGATATGGAAGGAAATACTCACATGAATTTAGGACTAAGACCAAGTTGACGTAGTTCGCTAGGCATTCTCACGCTGTTTAAAACCGGTCCAGTCACGCGGGAAGGTCTGGGACTAG
>CACRXK020000591.1:0-23472 GCA_902702795.2 Paramuricea clavata
TCAATTTATCTTAAAATCGTTGTAAATAATTTTTCTTTTATTTTTCATGAATTAATGCTCACTGTGAAACTTGACCCAGTCATTAACATACCTGAGGTTCCTTCACATCCTTTGGACAAACCCAAACATTTCGTTTAATCATACCCAGGGTTTTTCCAGCTTTGTTTGAAATCTCAGAAATATGATCTGACCATCTTAACTTATCGGTAACAGTCAGTCCTAGGTATAAAATAGATGTAACTTGCTCCAATTGCTTACCGCAGAACATATAAATCTCATTTCGTTCAGATTTTTTAGTTGAGATACGTATGACTTTGCATTTCGTCGGGTTAAACTCCATTTGCCATTTCAACTGCCATTGTTCCAGCTTAATTAGATCATTTTGAAGCTGTTGGCATTCAGTACCTCCCACAATAATTCCATACACTAACGCATCATCTGCGAAAAGCCTGACATTGGAAGAAAGACCATCGGGTAAGTCGTTAATATACACGTGGAACAACAATGGTCCCAGGACCGTGACTTGTGGCACTCCAGACGTAACAGGAACTGGTTGAGATGATTTACCCTCGCAAACAACCGTTTGGAAGCGTTCTTGAAGAAACGATTCAAACCAGTTGAATAACGAACCATGTATCCCATAATACCATAATTTCTGTAGTAGACTTTGATGAGGGACCTTATCAAATGCTTTCCCAAAATCTAAAACTACAGCATGCACTGATTTATTCCCGTTAATCGCTCTGGCCATGTCGTGGATGGTTAGGATTAATTGCGTCTCTGTCGATCTCTTTGCCCGAAATCCATGCTGAACGTCCGACAGAATATTAAATTTCTCTAAGTGTTTCATTACATGACTGTGAATTATATGTTCCAGAATTTTACATGAAATACAAGTCAAGGATACTGGTCTATAATTGGCTGGATCAAGCTTATTACCGTTCTTAAAAACTTCAACAACATTTGCATCGCTTGGGCACAACTCTTTCGGTTATAGAGGCTTGGAATATGTTTGCTCAGATTGGCGCTATTTCATAGGCATTCTCTTTTAAAAACCAGGCAGGGATATCATCAGGGCCACTTGCCTTGTTTGTTTTTAAAGAAAGGAGTTGTTTTAAGACGCCTTTAGATGAAATTTGTAGATCAGGTATCTCAGAAGTAGGATTGTTTCCCATTTCCCATTATCACACCATAAACGCACGCGACTCGTTTTCTATTACTTAACTAATATTGATTATTTATTATTGATTATTTATTGATTATTTATTCAAAAACCGATCTTGCAGCCAAGAGGCTGAATTACAACGGTTAAAATTTACAAAAGAAAAGTTTAAGTTAATTATGCTATCTATTATTGATTAAAAGGCTTGATATACGAGACTAACAGACTACTGGAATTTCTACAAACCTCGGTTGCTTGCAGATAAAATTGCAATGTTTCATATACACACAACTTTTTATCTGGATATTTATACAAAGTCACATTGCCAAACACACTCCCCGGTCTGTTTTGTTTAATTAATATGTTCTGTCAACGAAAAACTGAAACACTATTCATTCTTGGTCATATATTTATCAGAAATATCCATGAAGGTTAGCGTTTGGCACCGCTGACCTGTCGTCAACACAATTAACATATTGACCAATTTCAATGTACTAGCCTTACGAGTAAGTTCATCCAAAGGCCACAACACACTAAGATGCTCCAGTACAATATCCACCGACCAAATGTTATTAAACTTCGGTATAGGCTTCAGTTTATTAAATATTCCTTTAAGGTAAAGACATACTAATCGGTGTTTACCAACCGGTGTATGCATTTTTGTATGAACTGAATTTTCATCAATATTAGAAACCGCCGAACGAGCAGTATTCAAGCCAGAATAACCGAGGTTATTCTCATGAAGCTGATGTAAGAATGCCAAAAGCGTATTCACAGTGGGATGCACCGGATCAAACGATTTTTCGCTACAAAAGTGTACCCATTTGTTGATGTAAACTCGGTACTGTTTGTGTGTAGAATTTCGCCGCGAGAGCATAATAATATTGGCAATCTCCGGCGAAATGTTGCGCTCATGCAAGGAATACCTGATAATTTGCATACCATCAATACCAAACTCTGATGCAGAGGATGTGGACTGGTCCAAACTGGATGTACCAGATTCGTCTTGAATATCCTTGGTGTCTCGATTAACAAATTCAATACGCTTGTGAAATAGGCTTGAGTAATTCGCCACAACGGAATAACTAGTATCCCCGTTGCTTGCTCCTGCACAATTTTCTGAACACACCTAGAAATAAGACAAAAAGGTGGAAACGCATAAAATGAAAACTGTTTCCAATTGATTTTAAAGGCATCTATATAGTTCGCCATAGGATCAGGTTTCCAAGAAACATAATCAGGAAGCAATGCAGTTATCCAACTTGCAAATCAATCAATTTTAGGGAATCCAAAACATGCAGCAATTTTATGAAATACAGAAGTTGACACTTGCCATTCTAATTGCAAGTTCAAATGTCGGGAAAGTTCGTCAGCACTTACATTTTGTGCCCCTGGCACATGCGTTGCTGAAAGCCATATGTTTCGATCTATTGGCCAATACCAAATGGCTTTGGACAAACGATCACATTTAGTTGACTTAGAACCCCCCATGTCATTAATGTAACAAACAACTGTTGTATTATCGGACATGACTCGGATATGAGTATTAGTCTGATCAGCTAGAAGAGACATTAAAGAAAATTTTACTGCTAATAATTCCAATATATTTATATGCATTGCGGCTTCTGATGCTGTCCATATCCCATTTGTACACCTACCATCTTGAATTTACGCCCTGTAAAAAGTAATCTGTAAAAAGAACCGTGTTTGGGGAACCATTTGGGATATTCCGATGTTGAAACTTAACATTTTGTATCCACCATGCAAGATCTTCTAGACTTTCATGCGACAAGGACATTTTAGCTTCAAAATTGCCCTTCTGTGACTTTAAAGCATTTATGTTATCCCGCTCTATATTGCGGTAATGAAGGTGGCCATATCCGACCCCTGGGCAACTTGAAATTAGCGATCCAATTAAGGACGCTATACTTCCCGAATTATAAATGCTTTACCCTTATGAGAGAAATGAATTGGCTGGCTTCCAAATTTTGGTAAATATCCTAGGACTGCTGGTAAGCCCCATAGGAAGACAAGTAAAAACGTATAATTGATCTCGCCACAAAAATTTTAGATAAATTTTAGATATAAAACTGCGATAGGAACTGAATAATATGCATCTTTGAGATCAATTGACGTCATAAAACAACAAGGAGTCATAAGTCGTATTGTTGTTTTTAAAGTGTCCATTTTAAAATGATAGTATGTTACAGACTTATTTAACAATTTCAAATTAAAAATAACGCGATGCGAGCCATCCTTTTTAGGCGTAGTGAAGATAGGAGAAATAAATTGCATACTCTCATTTTGAGAAGGTTTTATAAATTCCTTGTTCAAAAGCTTAGCAATTTCCACATCTAGAATCAATTGCTCGGTATGAGTAAAATGACACTGTGGTCTCACTGCACTGGTATTAGCCAAATGCTCAGTCTCAAAATCAATATGACAATGAGAAATTGCATCCAAGATAAATTGATCAGATGTTAGTCTTTTCCATACATCGTAAAATTTGCTCAACCTGCCACCTGTAAATGTGGCTTGAGTTTGAATTAAATTAAATTTAATAACCGAACTTTGTATACATTCATGATTACCTGATTTTCTATTTCTGGGACTGTCTCTGATTGTTCCGCTGATAATTTAGGAATTGACCTCGGCCGAACCCTAAAAAAGCACCTGAACCAAGTCTCGAGCCACGACCCCTGTAGTTATTCGAACGAGAAGGTACATAGTTTGAGGCGCGCCCAACTGGTCGACGATACGGTTCCATACGTTGACTAGGCGTAAATTTCTTTGTGAGCTTGCTAGCTTTTGAAAGATCTTCCATCTCCTTATTTAGGTCATCCCCAAAAAGATATTTTGACACTGGAGTAGATGGATTACATAAAGCAGCGTACTGTTTATTCAAATCCGAGCGAAGTAAATCTCGCCGTTTTAAATTTAAGTCTCGATTTGCTGCTAGTGAAAGCACTATTGAACGTGCAAGCATCATTACACTATCCTCAATATTTTGCTTGCTGGAAAGGTTATTATACAAACCTGCAAGACGGCATACAGCGAAGACAATGACAATTGTTGAATTTTTTGGAATGCAGAATCGGTATTCTTAGTCTCCTGTTTAAGCTGTTGCCATATGGGTTTATTAATTTTTGGTGCGACTAAATTCTCGCAATTTTCTGGCTTTAAATACTTATCTTGAACTGGTTCAAGTTTCTCTTTTGTTAACTTCTCAGTCAACAATTCGTTGACGATTGTGGCAAGGTCATGGTCAATTGCCGGTCCTGTTTGCTCACCCGGAGCGAACTGTTCGACAAAGGTTTTAAAAACTGTATTCTCGCTCAAATCTGTTTGCGATTGTGAACCCTTGTCTTTGGCAAAGTTTGCGATTTTATCAACGAGATTATCCTCGCTGCATGTGTTCTGGCAATGGGTCAGCTTCAAGGACACTAACACTGTCGTCCTGAACTTCTTGATCTGCCGCTTGCTCAAAGTCTTGATAAACCCGAGATATCGACGCATTAACGTGACTTAAAAGTTCAGTCTTAAAACTGGACATCATCTCAGTCATAGCCGCTTTAATGTCAGCTAAATGTTCTTAATCGTAGGTGAAGTGATCTCGTCACTACCTCTAGCTTGTTTGGAAGCAGATTTATTCCCAGTTATTTGGCAATCTTTGTCGCACATGTTTAATTTAACGGTGTAAACAACAATACAGAATTCTGATTATGCACAATTCACTGCACAATTATATTATAGGCCAAGACACGTCTTGGCTAGCTAAACGTATATTTGTTATATCAAATATAAATGTAGTAAACCTGTATTAGTGCCGTGACACGTCACCAAGACACAATCTCAACAAACTTTAGTGGAAACTCGTCCAAAAAAAGTAGGAAAATTATCTTCGAATATAATTCAATACTTACCGTAAACGCGTGAATTGACAAGAAAATCAAATCAAGCAGACAACAAGCGAAGATGAAAAATCACGTCCTAACACCACGACAATAACAAATGCACTGACCCACGACGGTGCGTGCGCATCTCATGGTAACCCGGATGTGCTTAATGAGTTGGTAGAATTGTAACTTTAAGTTAATAAAACTATCTATTTCAATTAATAATACTATCTATTAATGTATTTAATTAAGAAGATATAATTACAGTTAAAATTAACAGTTATTTTCGAAATATATAAAATCCTCAGTGACTGCTGCTTTCATTATTAGAACTACCAGCAATTATAAAAGACTTTTTAAATCGTTCAGTCTTGCATTTAGGAATTTTAAAAGTTTTCGAAGTTCTCAGGCAATACGCTACGTCAGTATTCGGGTCTGGTAGGAGTGGGTGCAATTTGTGATTTTTATCTTCCATTATTTCTTTGAAGAGTTTATCACACGCAATTTGACTTCTCTCTTCAAGAGTTAGACGTTTAGAATGGGAGAGCGCTTCGGCATATGATTTGGTGGGAAATATGATTTTCATGGCTCGTCGCTGAATTCTTTCAATGTCCTTACACAGATATATGGGAATTCCATAATGAAAGACAGGAGATGCGGATTCGACAATTGGTCGGATACAAGTGCAGTAGAAACACATCGTCTCAGTGGTAGATACTTTGGCACATTTCAATTGTCGCAAAAAGTACAATCTCTTGGATGCCTTTTTAACAATATTATCAATATGACTATTCCACTTAAGGTCGCTACTAATAGTCAAACCCAAAACTTTACTTTGGAAGACCAAGTCTACCTGTTTAACGTTGATTGTCACTAGGGGAAGCTGCTGGTAATTAGTGTTGTATCTGCTAAATTGTATTCGCATCTCTTTACATTTGTCTTCGTTGAGGGTAAATTTCAGGGTGTTGGATTGGTTTTGGATACTTGATTGTAAGAAAATATTAAAATTATAATGATTTCAAAAAATTATTGGATTAATTTGTAGAAATTATATCACTTCAGAGAGCACGGTGTTTATGGCTGTCTCAAACTAGTTCTGGTAATGATAATGGGCAACCTGCTTTGCACCAGCAAAATATCAAACAATCTTATACATAGAGATGTTAAATCATCACAGGAATTGTTCGATGCGTTTTCTTTTTCGCTGAATGACAACTATTTAAATTCGTCTTTTGAAAACATCAAAAGTGACAAAATGGTATTCACAAAAACATTATGTATTGTGCTACTCCAATGCGCAACAATGTTTGGCGAAAATACTAAACTGGAAAACGATTCGAATTCTGACAAAAGAACAACAGGTATGAAGAACAACACAGAGATGTAACTTTAAATGGTTATATTTTGACATATCACAGAATCTTCGTAAGTCCAAATTTTCTGTAAATAAGTTAAACTCTCCTTGTATATGTATAACAAAAGCTGGAAGTTGATATATGAATTATTACATTACAAACAGTCAAGTACGTTTAAATTTACGATGTGATGGAGGGTGACTGTAGCTCAAATACTAAGAATTTACTGCATAAGAGAGGAAGATAAATATAACAATTCGAAGATTATCAATTTCGCGGAAATAAGATTAACCTCATATAGAAACTTTGCGACCACAATTAAATTGAAAATTATTATACAGTACTTCATATAATAATGTTTTTTTTCTCTATACCTTTCTGTATTTCATTATTCTTTATACAATAAATATTATTAAATTCTAGATTGTAAGAAAATATTACAAATTAGAATAATTTCAAGAAATGAATGACTGATATCTAGAAACTCTATTGCTCCAGCGAGCACGGTGGTTATTGCTGTCACAAACTAGTACAGGCACTGATAATGGGCAACCTGCTTTGAACCCGCAAAATATCAAACAATCTTATAATTAAGAATGTTAAATCATCAGAGAAATCATTCGATTCGACAAAATGCTATTCACAAAAATATTTTTATTAAATAGTAGATGGTATAGGAAAATATTACAAATTAGAATAATTTCAAGAAATAAATGGCTGATATCTTAAAACTCTATTGCTCCAGCACGTTTGTTATGGCTGTCACAAACTAGTACAGGTACTGATAATGGCCAACCTGCTTTGAACCAGCAAAATATCAGACAATCTATTACATAAAGATGTTAAATCATTACAGGAAATATTCGATGTGTTTTCGTCTTGGCTGAAGGACGGCAAGTATTTAAATTTGTCGTTTGAAAACATCAAAAGCCACAAAATGCGGTTATTCACAAAAACAATATGTATTGTGCTTCTCCAATGCGCAGCAATTTTTGGTGAAAATCCTAAACTGGAAAGCGATTCGAATTCTGAAAAAAGAACAACAGGTATGGAAAACAACAAGATGTAAATTTAAATAGCTATAATTCAAGATCTTGCAGATGTTTTGAGGGGTTTGCGGATAACTTAATTCCATAGGAGCTGTTTCCTATTTTCCTTTCACTCATTGATATTTTCCCAGAGCATTTACATTTCAATAAATGTCGGTGATTATTTTTGAAACATCAAACTGCTCGAGCATTCGAAATTCATGCAAAACCTGGGCATTACGACTGGAGTTTTCTCTCGGGACAGATGTAAAATTTGTTTATTTTTTCAAAGTAGTTGCTTTAAAATGCATAATGGAAACAATTGGCCGTTTATTAACCTGTGCATATTTTATGACTTTCGCCAAGTGCATATTTTATTCAAATTTCACAAATAATATAACCAAGACGTACTAGTAAGACACATTTCTTAAGCCTTCTGTTATTGCCATTAGACTTTCCAACATAATTGTTTCGTCTCACTAGCAGCGTGCAATGTACGTATACAATTGTTCTTTACTATCTCCAAAGAACACCGAAGCGGTAAGAATAAAAGACCCTAGTTTTCGGGTGTTTTGGGCCTTATTTATGAATGGAGTCTCCCTTTAGTTCAATGCGTCAGGGACGTCAATGGTTAAAAAGAAGATATATGTTTAATGGATCTTACACTAGCATTTCAATTTATTATTCTACATTTAACAATTAGTTAGTCGCCGTAGGCAAAGTGATTGCTGGTTAATATTCACCGAGACGATGTCTTAGAATATTTTTAAACGAAATAAAACGTCACCAATTATTTAGTTCAAGAATTCAGAAATATAATTGTTTTTCAGCCGTTAGGGTTGCAGTATTTTTTGTACACACATGCTTTGAGAATGCTTCCTTTGTGACTTAATTGCTTTAATATAAAGTTGTTTATCTGCGTGAATTTTTTCCATATGTTCAACCCTTCTTCTTCTCCTGCTTTCCATTTCCGGAAGAGCAGAGGAGAAGGATGACGAAAAGACGAGCAAAATATCAAACAATCTTATAATTAAGAATGTTAAATCATCAGAGAAATCATTCGATGGGACAAAATGCTATTCACAAAAAATATTGTTATTAAATAGTAGATGGTAAGAAAATATTACAAATTAGAATAATTTCAAGAAATGAATGCTTGATATCTAGAAACTCTATTGCTCCAGCACGTTTGTTATGGCTGTCACAAACTAGTACAGGTATTGATAATGGGCAACCTGCTTCGAACCAGCAAAATATCAGACAATCTATTACATAAAGATGTTAAATCATTACATGAAACATTCGATGTGTTTTCTTCTTGGCTGAAGGACGGCAACTATTTAATTTTGTCGTTTGAAAATATCAAAAGCGACAAAATGCGGGTATTCACAAAAACACTATGTATTGTGCTTCTCCTATGCGCAGCAATTTTTGGTGAAAATCCTAAACTGGAAAGCGATTCGAATTCTGAAAAAAGAACAACAGGTATGGAAAACAACAAGATGTAAATTTAAATGGATATAATTCAAGATCTTGCAGATGTTTTGAGGGGTTTGCGGATAACTTAATTGCATTGGAGCTGTTTCCTATTTTCCTTTCACTCATTGATATTCTCCCAGAGCATGTACATTTCAATAAATGTCGGCGATTATTTTTGAAACATCGATACATTAAACTCCTCGAGCATTCGAAATTTATGCAAAACCTTCTGGGGCATTACGACTGGAGTTTTCTCTCGGGACAGACGTAAATTTTATTTTTTTTTTGAAGTAGTTGCTTTAAAATGCATGAAGGAAACAATTCGTCGTTTATTTAGCTGTGCATATTTTATGACTTTTACCAAGTGCATATTTTATACAAATTATACAAATAATATAACCAAGACGTATAGCTACTAGTAATACACATTTCTTAAGCCTTCTGTTATTGCCATTAGACTTTCCAACATAATTGTTTCGTCTCACTAGCAGCGTGCAATGTACGTATACAATTGTTCTTTACTTTCTCCAAAGAACACCGAAGCGGTAAGAATAAAAGACCCTAGATTTCGGGTGTTTTGGGCCTTATTTATAAATGGAGTCTCTCTTTAGTTCAATGCGTCAGGGACGTCAATGGTTAAAAAGAAAATATATGTTTAATGGATCTTACACTAGCATTTCAATTTATTATTCTACATTTAACAATTAGTTAGTCGCCGTAGGCAAAGTGATTGCTGGTTAATATTCACCGAGACGATGTCTTAGAATATTTTTAAACGAAATAAAACGTCCCCAATTATTTAGTTCAAGAATTCAGAAATATAATTGTTTTTCAGCCGTTAGGGTTGCAGTATTTTTTGTACACACATGCTTTGAGAATGCTTCCTTTGAGACTTAATTGCTTTAATATAAAGTTGTTTATCTGCGTGAATTTTTTCCATATGTTCACCCCTTCTCCTTCTCCTGCTTTCCATTTCCGGAAGAGCAGAGGAGAAGGATGACGAAAAGACGAGCAAAATATCAAACAATCTTATAATTAAGAATGTTAAATCATCAGAGAAATCATCCGATGGGACAAAATGCTATTCACAAAAAATATTGTTATTAAATAGTAGATGGTAAGAAAATATTACAAATTAGAATAATTTCAAGAAATGAATGGCTGATATCTTGAAACTCTATTGCTCCAGCACGTTTGTTATTGCTGTCACCAACTAGTACAGGTACTGATAATGGGCAACCTGATTTGAACCAGCAAAATATCAGACAATCTATTACATAAAGATGTTAAATCATTACAGGAAACATTCGATGTGTTTTCTTCTTGGCTGAAGGAAGACAACTATTTAAATTTGTCGTTTGAAACATCAAAAGCGACAAAATGCGGGTATTCACAAAGACACTATGTATTGTGCTTCTCCTATGCGCAGCAATTTTTGGTGAAAATCCTAAACTGGAAAGCGATTCGAATTCTGAAAAAAGAACAACAGGTATGAAGAACAACACAGAGATGTAAATTTAAATGGTTATATTTTGACCTATCACAGAATCTTCGTAAGTCCAAATTATTTGTAAATAAGTTTAAACTCTCCTTGTATATGTATAACAAAGCTGGAAGTTGATATATGAATTATTACATTACAAACAGCTAGTCAAGTACATTTAAATTTACGATGTGATGGATGGTGACTGTAGCTCAAATACTAAGAATTTCCTGCATAAGAAAGGAAGATAAATATAACAATTCGAAGATTGTCAATATCGCGGAAATAAGATTAACCTCATATCGAAACTTGGCGACCACAATTAAATTGAAAATTATTATACAGTACTTCATATAATGATGTTTTTTTCTGTATACCTTTCTGTATTTCATTATTCTTTATATATACAATAATTAACAAATATAAAACATTTTCCGTGTTGATATACAGTTATATCAGCACGAGTGGAAATTGGGAAAACGAGAAATTGTGTGGAAACACGACGCCCGAAGGGCGGAGTGTTTTCACACAATTTCGAGTTTTCCCAACTTCCACGAGTGTTGATATAACTATATATCAATACGGAAAAATGTTTTATATTTTGTTTTATAATATAGCAATGTCAAAAGCCCGAAGAATAAGAACAATTTCCGTGTTACAAGCGGCGGAAAATTTCCCGTGTTGACATGGAGTTATATCAACACGGCTCTTAGCCAATTAGCGTTCAGAATTTACAAATGCTATATTGTAATTAACAAATATAAAACATTTTCCGTGTTGATATACAGTTATATCAACACGAGTGGAAATTGGGAAAACGAGAAATTGTGTGGAAACACGACGCCCGAAGGGCGGAGTGTTTTCACACAATTTCGAGTTTTCCTAACTTCCACGAGTGTTGATATAACTATATATCAATACGGAAAAATGTTTTATATTTGTTTTATAATATAGCAATGTCAAAAGCCCGAAGAATAAGAAAAATTTCCGTGTTAACAAACGGCGGAAAATTTCCCGTGTTGACATGGAGTTATATCAACACGGCTCTTAGCCAATCAGCGTTCAGAATTTACAAATGCTATATTATAAATATTATTATTAAATGGTAGATTGTACGAAAATATTACAAATTAGAATAATTTCAAGAAATGAATGGCTGATTCTAGAAACTCCATTGCTCCAGCGAGCACGGTGGTTATGGCTGTCACAAACTAGTACAGGCACTGATAATGGGCAACCTGCTTTGAACCCGCAAAATATCAAACAATCTTATAATTAAGAATGCTAAATCATTACAGGAAACATTCGATGTGTTTTCTTCTTGGCTGAAGGACGACAACTATTTAAATTTGTCATTTGAAACATCAAAAGCGACAAAATGCGGGTATTCACAAAAACACTATGTATTGTGCTTCTCCTATGCGCAGCAATTTTTGGTGAAAATCCTAAACTGGAAAGCGATTCGAATTCTGAAAAAAGAACAACAGGTATGAAGAACAACACAGAGATGTAAATTTAAAAAGTTATATTTTGACCTATCACAGAATCTTCGTAAGTCCAAATTATTTGTAAATAAGTTTAAACTCTCCTTGTATATGTATAACAAAGCTGGAAGTTGATATATGAATTATTACATTACAAACAGCTAGTCAAGTACATTTAAATTTACGATGTGATGGATGGTGACTGTAGCTCAAATACTAAGAATTTCCTGCATAAGAAAGGAAGATAAATATAACAATTCGAAGATTATCAATTTCGCGGAAATAAGATTAACCTCATATAGAAACTTTGCGACCACAATTAAATTGAAAATTATTATACAGTACTTCATATAATAATGTTTTTTTCTCTATACCTTTCTGTATTTCATTATTCTTTATATATACAATAAATATTATTATTAAATGGTCGATTGTACGAAAATATTACAAATTAGAATAATTTCAAGAAATGAATGGCTGATTCTAGAAACTCTATTGCTCCAGCGAGCACGGTGGTTATGGCTGTCACAAACTAGTACAGGCACTGATAATGGGCAACCTGCTTTGAACCCGCAAAATATCAAACAATCTTACAATTAAGAATGTTAAATCATCAGAGAAATCATTCGATTCGACAAAATGCTATTCACAAAAATATTTTTATTAAATAGTAGATGGTAGGAAAATATTACAAATTAGAATAATTTCAAGAAATGAATGGCTGATATCTAGAAACTCTATTGCTCCAGCACGTTTGTTATTGCTGTCACAATCTAGTACAGGTACTGATAATGGGCAACCTGCTTTGAACCAGCAAAATATCAGTCGACAATCTATTACATAAACTGATGTTAAATCATTACAGGAAACATTCGATGTGTTTTCTTCTTGGCTGAAGGACGGCAACTATTTAAATTTGTCGTTTGAAAACATCAAAAGCGACAAAATGCGGGTATTCACAAAAACACTATGTATTGTGCTTCTCCTATGCGCAGAAATTTTTGGTGGAAATCCTAAACTGGAAAGCGATTCGAATTCTGAAAAAAGAACAACAGGTATGGAAAACAATAAGATGTAAATTTAAATGGCTATAATATAAGATCTTGCAGATGTTTTGAGGGGTTTGCGGATAACTCAATTCCATTGGAGCTGTTTCCTATTTTCCTTTCACTCATTGATATTCTCCCAGAGCATTTACATTTCAATAAATGGCGGTGATTATTTTTGAAACATCCAACATTAAACTGCTCGAGCATTCCAAATTTATGCAAAACCTTTTGGGGCATTAAGACTGGAGTTTTCTCTCGGGACAGATGTAAAATTTGTTTATTTTTTCAAAGTAGTTGCTTTAAAATGCATACAGGAAACAGTTGGCCGTTTATTAACCTATGCATATTTTATGACTTTCACCAAGTGCATATTTTATACAAATTTCACAAATAATATATCCATGACGTACTAGTAAGACACATTTCTTAAGCCTTCTGTTATTGCCATTAGACTTTCCAACATAATTGTTTCGTCTCACTAGCAGCGTGCAATGTACGTATACAATTGTTCTTTACTTTCTCCAAAGAACACCGAGGCGGTAAGAGTAAAAGACCCTAGTTTTCGGGTGTTTTTGGACTTATGTATGAATGGAGTCTCCCTTTAGTTCAATGCGTCAGGGACGTCAACGGTTAAAATGAAGATATATGTTTAATGGATCTTACACTAGCATTTCAATTTATTATTCTATATTTAACAGTTAGTTAGTCACCGTAGGCAAAGTGAGTGCCGGTGAATATTCACCGAGACGATGTCTTAGAATATTTTTAAACGAAATAAAACGTCCCCAATTATTTAGTTCAAGTATTCAGAAATATAATTGTTATTCAGCCTTAGGTTTGCAGTATTTCTTGTACACACATGCTTTGAGAATGCTTCCTTTGTGACTTAATTGCTTTAATAAAAAGTTGTTCTTCTTCTTCTCCTGCTTTCCATTTCCGGAAGAGCAGAGGAGATGGAGGACGAAAAGACGAGGGGGAAGATTAGAAGACGAGGATAATGACAAGAAGACGATGAGGAGGATGAGAAAACGAGGAAAGGAGCAACAAGACAAGGAGGATGGTGATAAGATGAAGTGGAGGATAATAAGACGAGGAGGACGATGAGAAAACGAGCAAGAGAAAGAGAAGACAAGGAGGCTGATAATACGAGGAGGAGTATTAGAAGACGCGAAGGAGGCTGATAAAGCGATGAACAGGAAAAAAGACAAGAAAGAGAATAACAAGACAGGAAGAGGGTGAGAAGACCAGGAGGAGGGTGAGAAGACGAAGAAGTAGGTGAGAAGACGAGGAGGAGGAGGGTGATAAAACAAGGAGGAGGATGAGAATACGAGAAGACGAGAAGGAAGATAATAAGATGAGCAGGAGGATGAGAAGAGTAGAAAAAAGATAAGAACACGAGGGAAGGGATGAGAAGACGTGAAAGAGGATGAGAAGTCGAGGAAGAGTATAAGAAGAGAAAAGGAGTATGTAAAGACGAAGAAGAATATATAAAGACGAAGAAGAATATAAAAAGACGAGAAGGAGTATGAGAAGAGGACGAGGAGAAAGATGTGAAAACAAGGAGGAGGATGAGAACTGGAGAAGGAGGATGATAAAACGAGGAGGATGACGAGAAGGTGAAGAAGACAAGAGGAGGAGGTTGAGAGGAAGAAAAAGTGTTCAAATAATGTGAATACTGTTTAATGAAACAGTTTGCTTTTAATCATCACTAAAACAATTTTTTATTTTGCGGAAAATAATTTGCGACATTTTTTAACATGGAAATAATTTGCGACATTCTTTAACGTAAATGAGCAAAGCTCTTTCATCAATTCAATCGCTTTCGCTAACGGATCGACGGTTCTACAAAATCAATTTACATGTGTTGTTGCTGGAAGCACACAGAGCCAACGGTATTAATCTTGCGGAGATTGGGGATGCATCAATCACTTTTAGGAAGGGGGGATAAACATGTGATTATCCTTCTCCTCTACATTTTTTGCCACGTTTGCTTTTTACTTTCCTACAAGCAGGGACGTAGCGAAGTATCTGAAGTTGTGAAAGTGTCGGAGCATTTTACCTGGAATTTGAAAGTCAATGTTAAAAATTTACCTGAAGTGTAATAATTATAATAGAGACTTTTGTGATTGATTTTCACTGTGATTCTAAGTTTCGCCAGAAAAGGGAGTTCTGTTGGTCATCCTCCTGAAAATTCTTACATTTTTGAAGCTTTAGGACTGCATTTCTTCTAAAGCGAATTCGCGAACGAATTACGTGTAAAATACTGTATTTTACAAAAATGGTAATTCTTTTACAAAAATAATTTCTTTATGACTCAAATTTTACCTGAAAATATCAAAATTTTAACTTGAATTTTACCTGCAGATTTTTGCCTCAATCTCACAGTTGGGAGGGGAGCTTTACATTCCCTCGGTCGTTACGTTCCAGCCAACAAGAAACACTGCATAATTGACGTAATAGCTTAAATTAACTGAGAAAGAGTACAACACATATTTCTAAAACTGGTAAAACAACACAGTAAAACTGTTTAAGATAAAAGGAATATATTGCAGAACTCTGACGGTCAGAGAACGACGTATATTAGATTAGCATGCACTATTTAAATGTTCAAACTGGAATTCTAGGTCTTGACGTTCTTATTTGACATAATTTAAATGTATTTTTGCACGACAAATCGTCGAGTATTTGGCAAATACGCCCAACAAAATTGCTTCTTACAAACATTAGATGGGATTTAACCCCTCCCCCCCCCTCCAATCCCCCAGGGTTTAATGCTTTAGACCCACCTGCAGAGCGTATCATTTGGTGCTATGGACAATGGCAAGCCATGAATTTTCATAAATGCATGATTGGAACCTTTGCTGGTTTTAGAAAAGGATACCCTCCGCATTGACTCTGATGATTTTCTTGATGTTCTTATTGCGCCGTGAGATGATATAAACGTATCACTGATTTATTAACGAAGAGGAGTCATCATCGAAATTTGTCTGGAATGCACGTTGTTTAAATGATCTTATGCTTGATTTAAAACCGGCTAATAATGATCAACCTAGACAGAAGACTGGTGTTTTACCTGTAGAAAATGACGTTTTGCCATCAAACCTAAACAAATATATTCAAAAGTAATAATACCGAGAGCGTCGCATTCTTAACGCGATGTACAAGACGCAACAACAAATCGTGAACATCATGTGTTCATCGCAGTTAAACGCCACGGAAAAATTGCCCTGTATTTCAACCAATTGAATCAATATTAAGCGTTTCGAAATAAACTTTCTGTTTCTAACCAGATCCAACCTCAAGATAGGCTTCAAAATAAGTTTCAGAACAACAATATATATATAGGCTCTCCTGAAGTCTATCGCTGAAATCGCGGCAGTGCAGCATAAATGTAAAAGTTTAACAGAAGGTCTCGCTATAACCTCTTTAACACCACATACTTTTATCATTCGCCACGAGGCAAAGTCATACTGGTACACAAATTATACTGATGTGGAAGGGAATTCGGAGGAAAAGGATGATGAATCAGATGATGTCATCTTGGAAAATATTGATTCAGATGGATGGTTACCAGGGCAACTAGACGATGACATTAATGACGAGGACAATTTTGGGGCGCACAGCGCATGGCGGCATCCTTTTTAATACTGTGATTCGCGAGTCCCATCGTAAGTTAGGCGCGAATCACTCGCGGTTACGGCATTCATCTGATACGCAATATCGGGGACGGGGGCGACGGGCGGGGGTTATCTACTTGCATTTCTGAAGACAACAAACATTTGGTATTTAATCTAACGTAAAACAGTAGCAATACCTGTGTACTTAGATAAACAGGATAGTTTCTTTTTTCAGGTACTGCTACTTGTCTTGCAACTGGTGACCCCCATTACAGGACTTTTGACGGTAAAGGGTACAACCATATGGGATTGTGTGAATATGTGATGTCGAAAGACGTGAACGACAAATTCAAAGTGCTCATAAAGAACGAACGCTGCGGCCATCGTGCTAGCTGTGTTGCCTCTGTGACTGTACATGTAATGAATATGATGATTAAAATATCCAGAGGTGGTATTTTTACATTGTTTGGAATCGCTAAGAACACACCCTTCACATACAAAGGTAAGAACGATTCACATAGTGATGACGGCTAGTATTGCTATTGTACACTGCAATAAACTGTTGTAGTGTTTCTAACTGATTTAAATAAAAATTAAAGGAGAAGATTTCTTCAAATGAAGGACATTTTCCAGGAATTTAGTCACTAGTCGCCAAAAACCTCTCGCCAAAGTGTGCATAATCTTTTCCAGTTTGTTGAAATGACATACACTGACCCCGTACAGCATTTCACGTATTTTCTACAATCTAGCACTCCAAAAGTTCTCCGTTTGGTACTTGTAAAAAATATAAACAAAAAGCAAAATCATTATCCGATAAAGTTCCAGGAATTTTTATACGAGTTCTGAACACTCGTGTTGAACAACAATATCAAAAACTTTAATTGATACTCAAATTCGTTCCCATGTCAGTAGTATACAGAAGGGAGTTCAGGATCCTTTGGAGCCGATGGAGCAGTGGAGCCCGCTGACGTCAGCAGGACGAAATTTTATGTTAGGGACCAGTCGTAAAGTATAGGGGGGCTGGAGAAAAGGGGGGATGGGCCACCATTTTCATGCTTGCAAAAAAAGGGTGGGCAGAGAAAATTGTGCACTACGTTAGGGGTGGGTCATGTGTGAATATGTTCCAATTCACACTGTTAATTAACCCATAAGCGACAACGCTTTCCCCCTTGATGAGAAAAATAGTCTGCCGTTAGACAGAGTAATATAATCTGGCATTAGACAGTAAAAAAATAAAGTGGGTGCATCAGGGCGCAATGCAACCCAATGGGTTAACTGTTAAGGATTACTCAAGCTCACACAATGCATGACCAACCTAAACTTTTCATATTACACGAACTTTAATGTATATATAAACGCAGTGTACTAAACTTGTTCGTAAGTTTCAATGAAGGAAATAATTAGAGGACCAGTGTTCAAAATGGTTGTTATATACTCGGCTCCTATGGTGAACATATACGTCAACGATGTAAAACTATGGAAACTACGATTATAGAAACTAAAAAAGGTGAACATGTAAACATAAGGTGAACATAAAAAAGGTGGGACATGTTATAAAAGGCGAGAGATTGAAAATGAGTAGGAAAGGCAATCCATGTACGCGTTTCAACCTACCAGTCTTCTTCAGCAGGGTTTTTTAAGGGAATTGTAGGTAAAATTTGCAGAGGAGAAGGAAGGAGTTTGGATAATAATGTGAGACCAAGAGAAAAAATTATTACGAAGTTATTGAAAATAACCAATTACACGTACAGTATTAACAAAAATGAAAGGTGGAAAGATAGTGAAAAATGATAACTTCTACATATTATTAGTCAAATTATTCTACCAAAGGTCTTGTTAGTGCGGACATTTGAACACCACGTATTTTATTGTTTATCTTTTCAGTTAAGTATAGGATAAACACCGAGAAAGGGGGATTTATGTCAGATAATGAATTATCTTGACATTATCTGACATAAATCCCAACTTTCGAGGTGTTTATCATATTTAATTCACCATTTAAGGAAGTTTTCCAACAAAGTTTTGTCTGCTGAGCAACTATTTTCTGAGTTTTCCTTCATCTTTTCAGCTAATTAATATTGAAGGTGATCATTAAAAATAATCACCTCCGTACATCAAAGAAAACAGACTTAATGATGAATTAATTTTGAAGTAGAGCAAATGACAGGTCCTTTTAGAGTTAGCTTACTCAATAGTACGGTGAGTTTAAATTATTGTGATGGTAAGAGTGGAGTAGGATCTATCGTAGTGTGATCATGTAGGTGATTGCATCCTAAATGGTGAAGGGAGCTTAAATGACAGGGATAGGGACATTTGGCAATAAGTGATCTGTAAGGGTTAAATTAACGATTACACCCTGTAGGGTTGGATTTTACTTTATTACAAAAGAGTCGTGTGCAATGTTTTGGGGTTTTCTAAGCAATAAATCATGTACAAAACTGAATTTGAAATGTGTAAAAAATATCACCAATAGAAAGTGATCTATGAGTTTCCCGCGCCTTTTGTTGTCTTTTTGCAAAGGTTGGGTCATTAATTTTTGTGCATGACTTTAAGGGTTGGCCATTGATAATTAAGCCTTATTCCAGTGGTGGGCCAAGGAAAAATATACAGTTGAAGATCTGATTTCTCCAGCCCCCCCCCCCCCTATACTTTATGACTGGTCCCTTACTTTTATGGATTTTTAAGCAACTAGATTAGGTCTGTAGAATATTTTTAATGGAGCACACCACATGGACTTTAAAAAAACTTTTTTGGGTGATAACAGAATAGTATCAATAATTTCTGTTTCTGTTGTTTACTTATAACAGATTTTCCACATATTATTTTTAGAAATTAAGTTATTAAAGGTTGTTGTCATTTCCTCGTGCTGAATTAGTAGTTTTCCAGAGTTTATTTCATAGCAACTTTTTCATAGTTTGCGGTTTTTACAGAATTATTATGTAAATGCTTAGATATTCCAATTTTATCATGTTTCAAACCATTTAGTTCGTTCTTCAGAATTCATGCCTTGAACTTGGTCGAGACGTTTGGCCAGTATTGGGAGATTAGTACGCGCCTGCTCTGAGCACATGCTCATTTTGCTCATAATGTGTCGTGCTCCATTGAACATATTCTACACATCTAATGGACCTATCCCATATACTAATAATCAGGCCAGGGGCGGATCCAGACCGATGCCAACAATGCGAATGCATCGGTCAAAATTGAGAAATCATGTTTCTTGAAATAATATATAGACATATTATGCTGTCGTCAATACTTAGTCAAGACTCAGTAATAGAATATCTTTGCCGAATCTTCTCTCCAGCTATCAAACCGCAAATATTTGCTTAAACTGGACTCCATGTCAGGAATACACTATTTAGGATGAAATCCAATTTAAGTGGTCTCAATATTAATTAAACAGTCGAAATTGTCAAAATAAGTCAATATGCGACGTGCGATCGCAAAAGTGTACTTTCTGTTATTTACTTTTTATTTTGCGACACTTAAGCGTCAAAAATTTCGCGACTAAATATGTTATTTTTTACCGCATCCTTTGACGTCACAGTAGAAAGGCATGCATCACCTACGTCACGGTAGATTTGGTTTGCATCGATTTTCAGCCATTTTGCATCAGTGAATGCATCGGTCCCGGGCATTTTTCCGTGTGAAATCTACTATGACATCATCAAATCTATTGCTCTAGAGCCCTACGTCACGGTAGATTTGTCCGCTGAGTGATGCATCACATGCAGATTGCGGGCGTTCGCATTGGTCTACTGATGCAAATTGCAAAATCAAAATCTTCTGTGACGTAACAAGGCATTCGTTTCAAGTCATGGCGGCAAGGATATGCAAACACTATATGCAAATGAGACAAATAATGCAAAGAAATATCCCTCGAAATTTGCGGAGAACAATTTGCCTTCTGAGTCCAGCAATGCAACTAGTGGATCACACTGTATACACCTTTGTTACACGTATGTGTGTACTTGTGTCGTCGTGATTTTTTTCCGAAATGTTTTTCAATAGAAAAGTTAAGGCAACAAGAAGCACAGTACTGACTATTTTTGAATAGAGGCTTATGTACCACTGATGCTATTATACTTGTACAAGCAAAAATGTTTTTCTTATGTTATGGAGAAATTATGTTGTTTTTGCGATATAGGTTCAAGTTTTTTACGTGCTTTCCAAAAATGCAGCAAATAATTTTGTGACTCTGATGTATGAATTGGAACAAAAGAGTTCACTCAGAACGCAAAAAATTGCATTTCCGAGGTCCTAGATTTCAAAGTGCGGTGTCTTAGGCATCGAAATGCGAGGTCTTAGACATCAGTCAGCTTAGGAACTGGATCCGCCCCTGCTTGAAAGAGCATCACAAAATTAGCAATATTCCAAAGTTTCGTTGCGAAATGTTATAATATGCGGATAATATAGCCTTGCGAAAGTTGCAATTTTCAGTCATTTTGCATTACAAACGGGAAATGGTTACCACTTCCATGCGTAATTCAAAATGACTGAAAATTACAAACTTCGAAACTTTGCAATATTACTAATTTTGTGATGTTCTTTCATGCTGTGATAGAATTTTGTCCAGACTTGTTGAGATCAAAATTTTGGTTAATTGGGGATTGGTCCATTGTAGTTGCTCTACAATAAATAACATAAAAATAACATAAAATTTCATCCTGCTGAGGTCAGCGGTAGACTCTTTACTGCTCCAACGGATCCAGAACTCCGCTTCTGCATCAACTCAATTCCCAGGGCTCATTCATTATTCATTTATGGTTGTGCTTTTTCTGTCCATGGATTACACTTACCCATTTGTCTTGGGCTATTTTGCCGATATCTAAGGCTTCAACTGGCAACGTTCCTCTCGAGAATGAAAGATTGTTGGCATGATGTACTTGCTTCTCTTCTTTCATCCATTCCAGTATATTTTTATGCAAAATACAGAGGCGTAACTAGAGCGTTAATTGGCCGGGGGGGGGGAGGGGGTGTATCTTCATATATTCGTGTTCTGCCCGACGAATTTCTTTTGAATTTAAGTTCATTTCAAACGAAATTAGTCGGGCAGAACACGAATATATGAATATAGACCCCTACCCCCAATTAACGCTCTAGTTACGCAACTGGCAAAATGTTTTAATATTTAAAGATAATGACTGACACAATGCGCTATTGTATAGGCGTGAGAGTGAATAAGATTGGTAGAACAAAAACAATCCAAATTGATACAGATATTGGTCTAACAGTTCGATATGATGGAGTTTACAATGTGTATATCACATTATCTTCGCGATACAGAGGAAAGGTTGTGGGACTTTGTGGAAACTACAATGGCAATATTAATGACGAATATTTGGATGTGAATTCGCATCTTAGTGTTAGCGTCAGTGAGTTTGCTGACTCCTGGAATGTTGATCGAAGATGTAAAGGAACAACAGAACCTGAAAATCCATGTCTTGCCGCGAATAACATTGCGCAAGAGGCGAAGAAGAGATGTCAGTTGCTTAAAGAACAACCGTTTGCAAAATGTAATAATTTAGTAAAACCAGATTCCGGCTTCATTGAAGATTGTGAATATGATGTCTGTGCGTGCAATAATCATCCTGCATCATGTCTGTGTGAAGAATTTGATGCTTACGCCACCATGTGTTCAATTGTTGGAGATCCTATTATCTGGAGAAATCATTCTCAGTTTTCTGAGTGCAGTAAGTGTTTTCTTTATGCTACAATAAAATATCACAATTAATGAAAAGTAGCTAGCTTTTTCAACGTACTGTTAAATTCATTTATAAATGAATACGAGAGTATATTGTAGTCGAAAAAAATACTGAATGTTACAAAGGTTTATTACTGAGGTGCCAAGGCGACGATATTGTTGTGGTTTCTTGCGTTTTGCTTCTGATTAAGTTTTGGGTGTTATGGTTTAAATATGGTCATAAAAAACGAAATACGTATGACTAAATTATTAGATATTCAGAAAGACAGACATTGCATGCCAGGACTTTTAGGTATACTGGTATATTGAGTCAGCATTTTCGACTATATTTGTATTCCGAAACCACCTGGATAGGTGTGAATATATTTAATGTCCAAGAAAGTTATTAGAACACCGATGGAAAGTTTGACTTTTTGCAAAAGAGTGAAACGTACAGCTTTTAATTTACATTGGATCAAAATCAAAATCAGTACAAACTGTTAGAAAGAAATTCCCTAAATGAAATTATTATGAGGCGTTTCTAAGTTCCGTCAATAACACGTACACGATGCCTGTTAAGCCAAAACGTATTGTATTTTCTAATATTGTACCTCAAATTCAGATTGTCCAATCATAAAAACCATTTGTACCACGTGACGCTGTGATTTTTACGGCTTTTCATTCAAATTTATGATTGCGTACTGCAGCGTGGTAGGCGCTTAGCATAGTGGAAAAATATGGCGAAACAAAACAAGAAAAGTTTGAGAACTAAAGATTTGCTAATTAAAGAGTGAGTATCATGGCAGTGATCGTTCGCACGCTTGCATGTGTTTTATTTACACTTACGTTCCCATTCGGTTGTGTCTTGTGACTGCGAATATACTTTCATTACAAACGCTTCGCATCAAAACAACGCAAAATGTCGAAAGATATATTAATTTACTTTGTTTAAAAGAAGAAATAATACGATTTTGTACGAAGTACAATTTTATTAGTACAATGTTATAAGTAATAACATGGCATTAAGGCTGATTCGTGACTAAATGTATCCGGGCTTGATGGTACACAGGGCCATATAGCTAGACCGATAATTGTGTGTGTTTGGGGGGGGGGTATATATTCTATATTCGTGTTCTGCCCGACGGATTTCTTTTAAAATCGATTGTTTTTACGGTATGTGAACATGAATATATGAATATACACCACCCCAATTATTGCGTCTAGCTACGGCCC